>JAWQUT010000609.1:117421-128459 GCA_033807755.1 Ellobium chinense | reverse complement strand
GGAAGAGAAAGCACGCATGTCTCGATACACCCTCAACCCGCACTCCAGAAATGCAGCGAACCCACCCCTCACAAACCCCAGACTCCAGACAATGGGAGAGAAATGAACCCATCATCAAGCTGTACTACCCTTATGGGTGCTACCCTGCCAGAGTTTCCTCTACCCCACCCGTGCGAGGACCTTGGACACACCAGGCTGCACCATGCCTGGTACAGCCGCCATGAGGTCTCTGTTGATGTGCTCGATGCACTGGTGACGACAAGCTTAACATGAAAGGTGTCAGATACAGTGGGTGGAACAGGAAATTACTCAGCTCTTAAGGCTCAATACAAACCTATCGGTACCTCTTACAATATATACTGCAGTTCACTACTATATAAAACTACAGTAGTCCAACAAATTTCTAGCCATAATTTGTTATGAGTTTTATAGTGGAAATACAACTGTGAATCTGAATCTGAAAGAAACGTTTTCAGACATTTACAAGTAATGGCTCCATAACCAAACTACGCAGCTGAGTTAGACTGTCAAAAGTACATATAAAGTTAATAATTTTACACCCTCACAACTAAGCTTCTATTGTTGTCGCATCTGAGCAACTGCCCATTCTTTCTTTTAAAGACTCGTCCAGGGAATCAAAGGAAAAAAGTATGCAGTGACACTTCACTAATATGTATTCAGTCGCACGCTTCACATTGGAGCGCTATTTTCCCAACTTAGACGAATAAAATGATAGCATACTGCTAGGAAATCTTTGCAAATAGCCAATTATTTGCCTCTTGGAAGGTTACGAAAGAAAACCTGATATAAAAACGCTTAGAATGGAAATATGAAAGCAAATCTATCTTAGTCGAGACGGTGCTTACGACCATGTAGGAAGTGCTTGCCTTCCGACAACAGTCACTAGCTTGCTCGTGAGATACACAGCTTTTCTCATACCCCGGCAGCCCAACCTTCATCGAACAGCGCAGAGTACTGATTGGTGAGGATATACTGTGCACTCTTCTCTGCTACTTCAGACATTAGACATCCTGTGATATTTTCTAGTCTTTGGTCTCTCAGATTAGATTACAAACAAGAATATTCTGGCGCTGAACCAACTATAAGTAGAAAGATGCCAACCTGGGTCATCTCACCAAGGTGTTCCTCTGTACATTCTTTCCGCCATATCATGAAAATGCACAGCTTTTCTCGTACCCTGGCAGCCCAACTACCATCGAACAGCGCAGAGTACGGATGGTTGGATATACTGCGCTGTTCTAGTACAAGAGAGATGCTAGGTGTGTTATGATTGGTGTGCCTTTGGCCTTTTATGACAAACATTATCACTTCCAGCAGTATTGTGATTGATTGCAGTTTGAGACTCTAGCTATATATTGTGTCCCTCTGCCTGCTACATTCATCTAGTTCAGTGGGTAAGTAATAGCAATTTACAGATTTACAGTGCATTGCCTTGCTCACTCCCGAACAGCCCAACCATCATCGAACAGCGCACAGTACAGATGGTTTGGTATATTGTGAACACTGGTTCTAGATCTAGGACTATTGTATGTTTGGTGTGCCTTTGTTCTTTATGACCACAAACGTGAACACTTACTACAATGATATTGATTTTGTAGAATGATATTAGTTTAAGCCTTCACACAATAAAGTATGTTCCTCTTTACATAATTCAAACACACAATGACTGGCGCAATAATTTAGATCCAGCTCAGTCTGTATCCACACTGTATGTACAGTGCATAGCTTTTCTTATACCTCAGTTACCAAACCTTCATCTAACATGCTAACACATGATGGGTATACTGTGCACACCGGCTCCAGAACCAGAAAGGCTATATTATTTATGGTATACCTTTGATTTTTATGATTACAAACAAATACTGATAGCAAAAAGTTTTATTAAATTGAGAAATGTCATGATGAGCCTTTACGCATTATTGTGCTCCTCTATACAGAACCCCAAGATTTGTACAGTGGGGTAGTTCAACTTGTATGTTACAACAATTTAAAATGCACTGCTGTTCTCAAACTCCGGCTGCCAAACGGCCATCCAGCAGCTCAGATTATGGATGGCTGGTTTACACTATGCAGTAGCTCTCGTTCAGACCCTAGGAGGACGTTACCATGTCAGGCATGCCTTTTGTCATTCAGATTATAAAAATGGACATTTATAAGTATGCTGACCTATAAAAATGTCATTTAGAAGAAAACGTACACCAAGAGTGCTATTTCTTCATACTCTCCTGACAAAATGACTGGCACACTATACTAGTTCAACATGTCATGGCATTTCACGGTGCACAACTTTTCTCACACCCCAACTGCCAAACTATCGTCTAGCAACGCAGAATGCGGATTGTTGGTTATATTGTGCAACATTCTGCTTCAGATAATAAAGACTCTGTGATGTCTAGATGTTTAGCTGTGCATTTTTGTAGTATTCAAAAAAACAAAAACAAAAAGTGTTATCATATCCTCAATTTATCATACTCAAAACTGGCCCATTTCATACTGAATCGAAACTTTGCAGCTCGCTAGTTTTCTGTCACTCCCAATGTTACGAAAAGGAACATTGATATGATATACCCTCAAGCATTTGAAATATAAAATCAAATCCATCTGAATCGAGGCTTCAAGGCCATTTATGCATTCTTGGATCTTTAAAGAAAAGACTGGACATAGTACCAAAACGATTTCTGGCAGCTCGAAATGTGAATATTGACGCAGCAATCTGACAAATTCTTAATATTCATCTTCCTTTAATTTGATCATTGGTTATATACTATGAATTATGTGTTTTCCTGAAGTCATAGATCAACATTAATCTTGTGCTGACTGAGACAGGCGAATCTGCGCCATTCTGAAATTGCCTACACCTACGTTAAAAACCGGATGCCAATAAACGCGGAGAGCCATTATGTTGTTCTAAAAATGACTTTTAACTTAACCGGTTTCGAAATCAAGTAAATCACCAGCTACGGCCGCTGTTTTTAAAATCGTAACGCCCTCGCTACAGGTACTGGTTTGACGTACATAATTATATGCCCCTATCCCTTGATTCAAAACTCTTTTCGACGTACTGGGACGTCCCGATGGTAGCGTTTCACTATAACTTTGAAATGTTCTCATACATTCTATTTAATAGGTCTATATTGAGCTCCTACATTTGGTGACACCAGCACTTAAAAATCATGACTATGTGAATGAGTTTATCTAAGACATCTGTCGCCAAGCTTTGACCATCAGATCGTCTCTGGTTTGGCATAGGGGTGTAAGCGCTCTCCACCGCTCTATCATACCACGGATGTGACGTTCGCCTAATCAGTCGCCTCTTCCTCTCTAGTGATTTTGACGAGCGATCGTCTGCACCTGAATCCTTGCTATCGCTTACACCCCTAAATCATACCAGCGACGAAATTAAGAGCTGAGCAATTTTTTTGTCCCAACAACCTTCTCTGACCATTTCGATAGTGAAGAAAGTCGCCAGCTGTGTATCGAGAACACCAACAGAGATCTCAAAGCGACTGTTCCAGGCATGGCGCCACTTGATGTGTCCGAGACCCTCGCACAGAGGAGGTGAGAAAACCCGCAGAATAACACCCTCATAGGTAGTACAGGTTGATGGTGGGCGTCATTCCCTCACTATTGGCTGAAGTGTGGCGCTCGTTCGGGATAGATCTGCTGCACCCTGGGCGCAGGAAGTGAATGCACTCAACAGCACACCCTTCACCCGACTGGCTGTTTGTCTGTCTTACTCCTTGTCGGAAAGATCACACTGGGTCCTTTTCAGAGAGACTTCCGGTTATGAAAGAAATAGGTTAGTGAAAATATTAAAAGAGAAGGTTAGACGTGTGGCTGAAACTGAGCGTGCTTCAAAGTTGTTGAATAGACTGGGGTAGATATTTGCTTAGTCCCAAAATTCCAAATATTTTGTCAAAAATTTTAAACCGCGGACATTTTCCTTCCGCCTGATTGACCATTTCTGAAAAAAAACAAAACCGTTTGAATGTCGAAATTCTCATCGTGTGCGCGTAGTCATTACTCGTGCTGTGTGACGTCATAAAGCGAGAAAGGCCAGCAGACGATTGGTGAAGACGCATGCGCAAATCGTCAGGACCAATCGTCTGCTAGTCTATCTTGCTTTTTCGACGTCACCCAGCGCAAGTAATGGCGGCGCGCGTAGGGTGAAACTCCCGCCATTCCAATAACGGTATTTCCTCAGAAATGAACAATATACGTGGTTTAAATTTCATGAAAAATAATCTGGACTTTTCTAAGTGTGCAGCAAATAACTACCCCTGTCCTTTTAAGGGTTAGTTCAAGTTGACAGTAGTGAGAAATCTGAACAATCTAATCAACCCTTTCACTGCCACATATCATAAAAATCAAAACAACTCCAAATATATCCAAACACTTTTTCCCTTTTTTTTGAAAGTAGGGGACAGTGCTATGTCAATAAATGTATAATAATAATGTAATTTCTTTGCATTTCTTTCCTCATTAGACGATATTACAAGAGCGATACTATTTCAGACCAAACGCAGTGAAGTGGTTAATAAAACTATAGTTACATTCAGTCAAAGTATACCTGGTGTCCCCTCTCTATCCTCTCCCACCCCACCCGAAAAAAAATTGCTTAATTCAAAGTCCAATAATTTCCAAGAGCTAAGAAAGAAATTAAGTCTCATTTTACAGCACGTTAACATACGTTGCAGATTTCATTGATATAGGTGCTACTGGCACAGAAATTAAAAACACATGTCACAGCATGCTGTTGTTAAATACGGATATGTGTTTTTAATTTTTTATTAACTGTGACAATACCAACGTTCTAGATCTATGAAATCTGTAACACTGGAATAATAATATTCATCTGCTAATGTGTGCCAAATTTCAGCTGAAAGAAATTTTAAAATCATAAATCTGTAAAATTAAGTAATGTTTTTTTTGTAAATTTGTGGGGAGGGGGCACTCAATACAAATCCTTGACAAAATATTAAGCATTGTCGTCATGTATGAGGTGTTAAAACAACGTGGCTAAGCTCATTACAGAGCAGCAGAGCTTGAGTTGATGACAACAGAATTCTGATACTGATGAAACCATTGACTAGGCTGAGATTTAATCAAGTATTTTTCTTTAAATTTCACAATCATTTGAAAGACCTTAAGTGCAGATAAACCGATGTTCAAGAATCAGAAATTAATTCAAATTCACAATATGTAGCACATATTATGACGTCCACCAGGAGCTCCATAAATGTCACTGCCTTCGATGCACATCTCATCGCTTCCTGTGAGACCAAACAATGTTTCCCTAATATCCTTATTCTTCAGTCAGCCTGGAATGATGAAGACATGATCCTTACTTTGATGCAGCTTTTGGAGTTTGTTACAAGAACTGGAACATTGGTATCTTTGAATGTTCCAATATAAAATATTTAATGATCTTGCTTTGAGAGCTTCGTCTGTTATCCATTTCCATTGTTTGTGCTCACTGCATCCACGTGATCTCCTTTCCTAAACATTGGTACTTTATTCCTTGTGGAACAGTACTCAAACACTCTCCCAGGTACACCTAACAGAATGTTCTTCCAGGGTTAGCATCTTGAATCTCCAGGAACTGTTCGCGCTGGTCTCCTGATTATTATCTGCTCCAACGGTAAAGGCAACCAACTTCAAAATGGACCTCAAAGGTATCATAACAAAAGTGCCTAAGCTGCAAGAGGGAGACACAAGAATAAAGATGGCTCAGCTGAAGGGTCTTCCTCGAAAGAACAGATCCTAAGGATCTGAGGTTGTCAATTTTATCTTGATGTTCAGTATGTAGCGGTCCTTCCTTGACCTTTTAGGATTAATCCGCCAGCTCCCAACTGCCAAGCCAATAAAAGTAGAGGCCACGGTCAACATGGAAACAGGTATCTCCATTTCATTTAGATAGCAGTAGAAGTTGCCGGGTATTTTTGATACGATGATCGTCTTCTTCTTCTTCTTCTTCTTCGTTCCCCATATTGCCTTCAAGTTTGATCGTCAATTTGACGATCCTATGTAGGTCCCAGAGAGCCTCCAACAGCTTAGTACGGACGTCTGATGCTTCTGGCCAAATTTCCATTCGGAGATCTAGTAGGGGTGACAGGCCTGAAGGATATGAAGGGGTGTCTGTTGCTCCTGGCGGTAGGCGCATTCGGGCCTCTCCCGTTTTCTCCATCCCGTTTTGAGCACACGGTGTCCTGTCCTCAGTCTGAAGATAGCCCCCCTGATCATCTCGTGGGATTTGATGGAGAGAGTCTTTCATGACGTGGTATTCATCATGTTTCTATTTCCATTTATATCACCGATGGTTTTAATGATCATCCTGGTTTCTTTGAATGAAGGTACATGTGATGCCTGTGTTGTGAAACTGCCCTTCTTTGCTTCTTACTGTCATGAGATATCGCAGTGTGCAGGAATCCACTGCACTGGTTGGAAATGATCTTTTCGGCAAGCATATTGCGTTGGGAGTGATCTATTGTGTTGTTCCCTCCTGGTCTCTCACGTCTAGGGCTTGGACTGCAGAGCGTGAGTCTGTGAAAAACACCAAGATTCCCATCACAGTGCCTTGAATGACATTTTGGAGGACAAACTGTATGGCTGCCAATTCTGCCTTGAAACACATCCGCCTGTAGCTATTACCAGTTTATCCTCTGTGCAAATCCTTGTCCTTTTGAAAATGCAATGCACCTGTAGTCATATTTAACCACTCGGACTGCTCCATAATATATTCCTGGCTCGGCTGTTAGCAAACATCGTTAGTTACATTCCTCGTCTTTGAGAATCCTTCCTGTCAGCTGATGTTATGTCCTGCCTCGTTGGACTTGTAGAGGGATTTTGCATTGTATTCTAGCATTTCAACATTCTCTTCTTGCGGGGCATTTGGCATCTATACTTGAGTGGCTGTATCCGTGTCTGTTTACATTAGTCTCTTAAAACGTTCTCCACAGATTTCCGAATAAACCGTCTCCTTCCATATTGTCTGCAAGGTCTTTTGTTACATCATTGGTGTGCATCAGGTCATTAACCAATCTCATCATGATTGCTTTCACGTTGTGGATTATTACTCCCACTAGTCTAGTACTAGCACTGCATCAGATTAGAATGGAATATGACAGCAGCGCCCCGGGGATCCGTACTAACAGAAGCAGGATAGACTGTGGTTGATCAGGCCAATGAAAAATGACGGTAACCAACGCACTTTAGTGATCAACAGTTGCGATTGGTCTTTGGGTGACTCTAGAGAAGCGTTTCCTTGATTTAGCCCCTTGGGTTTTAGTCAGCATCCTCTTTCGTCTCTATCCAGAGCTGGATTTTGATTATACTTTTCCAGATGCTGCAATCGTCTGCCATCTTCCAGATCTTCAATATCACCATTTGTTACTTGTTTCTGGAAATATCATCAATGCACTCCGGATATACCCATAGGTGCTTCGATCCACACGCCAAAAGCCGCCTCAAAGAAAACTAAAAAGTAGTACCGATTACCATCTTGCTGAGGACAGTTCTATTTCTTCCAGCGAGTCTGCAGCTCCTTCCATTTCTTCACCATACTCACCTCCTTCATACGACTTAATGCAGAATTGTCTCAGGTTTTTTTACTTCTCCTCCCTTAGTTTCTTTACCAAATCCTCGAGAATATCTGCCTTATCCTGCTTGAGTGTACCCTTAGTCTGTGCACTGCCTGCCATAGTATCAACAATCTCATCTTATTCCACGCACACCAGCAAAGCCGAGGCAGTACACCCACTTGCTTGCTTTGGTTGTTGTGTCTTCAATGATCTGCAGCCACTTAGTTTGGATCACACATTTTCCTATTTCCCTCGAGTCTGTTATTATCACATTCTCGTAGGTCTCCTACCTTAAAAGATGTTACATTCAGTATTACCAGTATGATTTACAATGAGTGGATTGGAATTAAGTTTTCTTATCCCGAAGATTTGACCACAATGGCCATTGTCGTTCCGCACGCACATCACGAGAGATCTTGTTGTCATGATCAAACTATATACTGCTTTCGTTCAGTTTAATCTTTGTGGTCCAAAATTAATATGCAGTCAGCTCCTCTTGATGGATATAATATGAGCCCCTATGGCTTCTCTAAGTTTCTGAAACTAAACTGGTCTTTATTTTAGGTATGCATTTGGTCATAAAGACTTACGCTTTTGTCCGGCGCTTTTCTTTATAGTTTCCATGGCTCTCTCATCTCAAGAGCCATTAAGCAATCAGTTTTATAGAATACATCTGTCTCTACCACGATCGTGCCCACTTTTCAATCAGAGGATGCCACTATGTTTCATCTCATTAACAGTTCCGTTCCTTATTCAGCTACTAAAATTGTTTTTCGTCCGTTTCTTCTAAACCAGATCTATAGTACTGTACTTCTACACTTTAAACTCGATGTAATTATAGCTGGTTTCCTAACTCTCCCAACTTCTGAATTCAGTCGATGAAATTGGCAAATTCTTTAGCTGATATACTTCCCTCTTGCCCCGTCTCCGTTTACATTAAGCTGTTTCCCTTTGAAGCGTGGATGTACGCGCTATTTCCGCATTCATCAAGCCTGGGAATCGTCAACTGAAATACTGGTTTGAAGAATAGACATCTTTGCACTCTGGTCAGACCCACAGGTGCTCAATCTCCTGCAACAAACTTCATAAGGTGTAGATAATGATGGCGTCGATCACCTCTTGGTTGTGTATTCTTCTGTTACATTCTCGCAGTTTTCCTTTTAATTTGATTTACATGAAGTCTCACAGTCTAAAGGTCACGGCA
The DNA here is from genome assembly GCA_033807755.1 of Ellobium chinense. Classification (NCBI taxonomy): domain Eukaryota; kingdom Metazoa; phylum Mollusca; class Gastropoda; order Ellobiida; family Ellobiidae; genus Ellobium; species Ellobium chinense. The sequence continues at coordinate 119,654 of JAWQUT010000609.1, read as the reverse complement.
TCATCAACTGATATGTCTTCGACACCATCGTCCAGACAATGGAATTTCACAATATATACAACAAGCCCCTCCACAGCACACTCTCATTCCACAGTCCCAACGCTTAAGTTTCTTATGAAGAACATACCGAATCATACACAACTTGTGATGACACACCGTTCTTAGGTTGATCCCATGGGTTGGTGTGCTGAGTTTCGTAACGATTGATAACGGTCTGGGCAATAATAATATTTTAACATCTGGAGCAAGATTAAGATTTCCGCATTTGATATACATCATGATAAATTTGCACAAATTATTATATCCAGTATTTTCTCCAGTCTGCGTGATCGTGCGATTCGCCTCTGACTATGACCACTGTCTGCGCACCTAAGCCTAAGTTTTTGCGGCCGCCCCGAATCAGTATTTTGAAAAAAAAAAGTCACAATAAGTGCTATGACTGAAAATGTTTTTTTTTTCTCTTCAGTCTAGAAGATTAAAAACATATTTCCACTTTGGATTATTAAGATAAAAATTGTCCAAGTGCGCAGACATAAGACTACGAACTGAAAGTAATATAATTATCAAATGCTGAAGCACAGCTTTGCTAGGACATCAACTTTTCCCCATTACATTCAATAGGAACAATCGAAGCCCGAGTCTCAAGATCCAAGTCTTTAAGGGACAAGAGTAGATATTTGCTTCACAGTCTATAAAATCCACACAATTTTTAAAAAAAAAAAAAGCTTTAAACCGCGTACATTTCCCTTCCTTTTGACAATTTCTGTTAAAACACTGCTAGAATGTTGGAATTTTCATCTTCTATATGCCGCTGTTACTCATGCTGTTTGATATCATATAGCGAGAAAAACTTACAGACGACTGGTGCAGATAAATTCGCGAACTGTCAGGACCAATCGCCTGCAAACGTATCTCGCTTTTAGACGTCATGCACGAGTAATGGCGACGCGCAAGGTGAAACTCCTGGCATTTCTGTGTTGTTTTCTCAGAAAGGGTCAGACGAAAGGAAAAATATGCGCGGTCAAATTTTATGTAAAAACAGTGTGGACTTAAATGTGAAGCAAATAATAACCTCTGTGCATTCGATTATTAGTGTAAGCCCAACTAAATTTGAACTAATCATGAGTCAAAAAAATGAAGAATGTTTTTCCAAAACTCATTAGGTGCATTTTCGATAAATATGACGACTAGTTTATTTATAAAAGAATTTCTGTAATACCTTATTCAAAACAAAACTGAAAATTTTGACTCCCAAGTTTTAAGCGGTTAATGAAAGTATATGTATGAAAAACAATTATTACTGGAATAGTTCCCTTTATTTCAAAACTATTCAGGTTACATATTATACTGAGTTGTGGAAAAGACGCTCTCCTGAGAAGGGTGCTGCTACGCAAACAACCAACTGGAAAGTGTGTCGATATCAGTGTTGCCACTCTGGTCATGTGCTTTATCACTTACAGCAAGCGTGATGTTTCCTTGTGCACGATGTTGAACTAATTTTGTAGAAAAACAATCCTGGAATTTTACTTTAAAAAAAAAAAGGCATTTTATTCACTTAACCATTCCCTTCACAATTTTTCCCAACAACTTTACGAAAAGCGATTTTTCTACATCGTAGGGGAAAATGACTTTTCGTATAGTTGTTTCACCCCACTGTAAGGAAACATCCCTACAAATGGCAACACTGGTTGGGATCTCTAGGCCTACAATGTCAAACACAAACAATCTGAAAACTGTTGAGAGCTTGTGCATCAACGATGGTACTCTTACCATTGTAAGAATTACATTAACGCATTGGCGCTGAATGCATCCTTATTAACATTAAAAATGCAGAATTAATATAATTCTAGCCATCGTAAAAGATCCCATCGTTAGTCTAATGCCCAAGCTCTCAAATATCAATTTGAAATTTACACATCGAAAATCCTACCAGTTTTGTTAGCCGTAACAGAATTGCAAACCCCTGACCCCTCAATTTGTTAGTCAAACTTCTACAAAAAAAAATACATTATAGACACAAGTATCTTCACAGCAATTTACTCATTACGAACTTCAACTGTTTAATTCAATGTTTCTCTAACTTTCACGCGTGAGCCTACAATGTTATGACATACTGATCCCAATACACTTTCCAGCTGTTCACGTTAGTTTGCAATCTTTGAATAGAACATGTGGCCAAACTGACTTTTAGCGGCGATGCTTTTTGTTTTTCTATGAAAAAAGTTCCCCCCCC
>JAWQUT010000609.1:74845-105707 GCA_033807755.1 Ellobium chinense | reverse complement strand
CTCTCTCTCTCTCTCTCTCTCTCTCTCTCTCTCTCTCTCTCTCTCTCTCTCTCTAACACACCACACATAATGCAGGTAAGTTTACAATATCTGATCACAACAATTACCTACAGGACCCAGTAGAACGTATAGAACACACGCACGCACGCACACACACCACACACACACACACATACACAATATATACACACACACACGCACATTTACACACACACATTTACACACACACAGACACATACACACATACACACATACACACACACACACAGACACACACACAGACACACAAACACCCGCTCAACAGAGGCCTACAAATGCACTTCATCACATGTAACATTTTACATCCATACATACAGATTAACACCTATCCTCAGACTTTTAGGATGTTTTGAAAATGTAAACATTAAATGTTGTCTTAACTTACACTGAGATCAAGTAAGGAAAGAGGGTATGGTGGGGGTGGGGTCTAACCCCACTAGCCCTTAAGGACGCACTCCGCTGATTATGTTTCCTATCACTTTCCCCTTCCGCAACCTTTTCCAGCCCACTATCAGTAATCACACCAAAACAGTCTCATGCTGATAAAACAGTACTACAGGCTTACTCTTTTTGGGATAATCTGTGTTTCGCAGAATACTGTCAAAATGTGCACATCCTCACTGCGAGTTGTTATTTTCTACAAAACTGGAAATCGTGTAGAACTACGTTATATGAGTTGATGTTCTTTAAGGCACACATTCAGCGCACATTGTAATATCTTTGTAGCGAGCACCACAGCTTTTAGCACAAGCAAACAATGCCAGTCGGTATCTATATCTTGTATAGATACTTCAGTAGTTTCTGGAACCAACTTAAAATCCAACATGCTGCTTAAAGCAGATTATGGTAGAAAAAGCTACATAGCTCCTTTTATTTCGGGCAAGAAGCTTGGAACGGATATTTATTTGTCTTTGATTTCCATGTAAATCAGCATTGGTGTTATCACGACTGTAGATAAAACTTGACAGTTTAAAAAGCTTTTCATCTAAATTAAAATTGTACAAAATCTAACTAAAGGAACCCCCACTGTAAACAGTATATAGGCTGTAATTTAAGCTCAGTGGTTACACCAGACTTGCAGACTAGTTTGGCCATCTCAGAACATTCCTGCTGTTCGGAGAGAAATTGTTATTAAATGGCTCAAAGAGGCTTTTACAATTTGTCTCCTGCAACCTCAGTGTAACGCCACTGACTCACTGGAAGATCTACATAAGTAATGGTTACATAAGACCGGCGACATGGCACGTCACCATTTTCTGTGACGACAGACCACTGCAAAGCCATGACTTTTCACCGGCTGTCAGTATGTAAAATGACCTTTACAGCCGTTTTGAACACGCAATAACAACTGATTTCTGATAGTTAAATACAAGGCATACAGTATTTATATGCCAAGTGGTTCTTATTTACTAAATGGTGCAGTCGGCTGACATTGCTGGACTGATAAACATGGATGAAAAGTTAAAATAGTTGGCCAGGTAGACTGGCCTTAAAATAGATCTAAACCTTTAAGTGTTCATTGTTTCCCATTGATATCTTTCAATACACATTAAAATTATTTCCCCATGAAGGTTAAAACGCTTCCTTTGCCCGATCTTTTAATGGGAAGAAAAATGCGGGTTATCGTCCAAAAGTTTTCACAAAACTCTTTCTCTTCGCCTTCTGATTTGGTCTCCAATTTTCATTACGCTGATTTTCGACCAAGTGCTATTACGTAGGCCCAAAGGACTATATTTTTATATCTATAAGGCTCAAATGGTATCTGAAATTTAATTTTCAAATTAAATGCTTGGCTAGATCACAAGTCTTTTTACAAATTCTACATCCTGACGTTGGCTGGCAGGACTCCAAAAAAAAGGGAGATTTTATATACATGTATTAGCGGATTAATCTGCCTACCAATAGGTGCCTAAAACCTTGAGGACAATGACCCATTTTATATTTGATTCTGATTCTGACAGAAAGCCATTGAAGTATCGTAAGAGAAGTATCCCTGATGATTACACAGTAACAGCTGACAATGTTGTACCACAACGTGCAGTTTTAATTATCAAATCGTGACACGGTCTGCGAGATGTCCTTGGGAACAGGCAAGCAAAACAACAAAGTGTTAACAGCAACAATGATTAACCATGAGTCAGGAACACGTGTATTTGTCAAGCAATTATTTAACCGTATCATATACATGTACCAGGAAGAGTCGAATCATTTTTCCAGAAATCAGACTGAATAATGAATGCTTTTGATTTCCGCCTTTCATTCACACCCTTCCCTGTGGTAATATTGTAAATTCCATGGAAAATCTCATTTCCCTTTATTCAGAAATCTCCATAACGGGTATCTGAAAAAGAGCAATGAAAGTCATAATCTGAATGCAAGAGGTCAGCGCAAGTAAAAATGGCGGTGGCGTTGTGTGCCAACCGGTACTAGGAACTGATCAAGTTCCTTAGTGATCTTGTTGGTCACGTGAGAAAAAGGAGTTCCAAAGAGATACAGTATGTCAATTGAGACAAAACCTAACATTAACAATGACAGTGCCTCTCTACAATAATAGTCGAACCACAGAATATTTAATTTGGCAGAGTTTTAGGCACATCTGGATTTTTCAACATGAAGTTCCTGCGTCAAACATCTAAGGGCAGAGAGCTACAAATTCCTTTATCCAAGATAAAACATCGTGCCGATGCACGTCACTGGGACATCATTTATGGGCCATTTCAACTGAGCAGGCATTTTGAGAATACACTATCACAGCCATCAAATGCATTCAGAAAACTACTGAAAATCTGAAAAAAGTTATTCTGATTAATGTGCGTGTAGCGAACTTGTGACCGTTTTCATAGTCCTACTGTTAGTTACCGCGATACGGTAACTACTGGAAAGTCCCCAAATACTAATAGTGTTCACTGCAATAAACACAGTATGTAAGTTAACGTGTGATCATGTGAATTATGCATGCGGCCACTAGTGTTCGACATTAGTATTTTGGTAATTACTTCACAAATGCAACATCACCAACATAATATATGGTCTAATATTTTTGAAGAACCACTTGATCAGTTCTGAGTTTTGGTATACTATTTTGAAGAAGCTCGGTATCATTTTGGTATATCACAAAGGAAAGCTGATACACATTTCCAATCCATAGTCTTCGAACTTTGAAAATCGTTGATCTTTAAAATGTTAAAATCCAGTTGGATATTATTTTGCATTATTAACACTGTGGCCCAAGCAAAATGTCTTGCTTCAGAAAATTCTATATATTACTTTCATATTTGCACTTCAGATTCTGAACATCTTGTAATCTATTGAAGTTATAGAAACCGTATGTCAGTTACAGTGGAACTGCCCAGAATTAATATAAAGTCCTGTGACTAGGCATTTCCTGCGTAACAGATCTACATATCTCATTATCATCATTATTATTGTTATTTTTATAATTTTTATTTTTTATATATTATTATATCTTTATTATTACTATTATTACTGTCATCCCCACTGAATTTGTTCCAATGAACGATGCCCCAACAAGGTAGCCGAGAGATAAAGCGCGAAAAGCTAATGGGTTCGAATCCTGTAGGCTATAGCGGCTTCGTTTTCTATAGGAATTTTCTTAGTGTTTGAAAGAAACTCTCTTGTCGGCTCTGTACCAAGAAGATGTAAGCGCCCTGTGAAATCAAAAGTGCTTTCCACAACATCGCATTGTTTAAAATAAATTCATACCTCTTCCCTGTTCTCGTATGTGTGGTTTCCAGCCAAGCCCCCTTCTTGTGGGATCTCTCTCTCTCTCTCTCTCTCTCTCTCTCTCTCTCTCTCTATCTATCTATCTATCTATCTATCTATCTATCTATCTATCTATCTATCTATCTATCTATCTATCTATCTATCTATCTATCTATCTATCTATCTGCCTCTGTGTGCACTGACAAACTGACGTGTGGCTCGTAATGCGCATAAACACAAAGATGAGAACATGGAAAAAAAAAAGGATTTACAATCTATATCATTTTGCATGAATTTGATACATAAGCATGAAAAGCTGTCGCTAACGCTAGATTTTGTTTTCAGTAGTTCAGTATAGAAATTTACATCGCGAAACGTAGGGATCTCAGATTCGACAAGTTATCCATAATAAACGAGGAAGAATCTCTGAGACACCTATCGTTGGTCCCTTGAGACCCCTTGAGACCCCAGCGGATTTAGAGAGGCCATTTTGAGCATTGAACTTAGGAATTGAGAAAATGCACACGACGAGTGGCAGCAAAAGGCAGGGCTCACAAGTCATGCTTGTCAGTTGCCAGCCTTGTAGTACATAACATGCAACCCAATGTTGCCAGGTTGGCATTGTGAGGCCAAATTCTCTAGGTCTGATCACAATAATGTCATCATAATTAATACAGTGAAACTCGGATATAACGAGGTCGTCGGGACCGACCGTCGGTGCTCGTTAGAACCGATGGCTCGTTACACGCATGGTCCACTGAAAATCATGTAAAAACTGTCAGTAGTGTCAGGGAGACCCATATACTAGATCTAACATGGCTAGACTGCTCGCTGCAGGTAGAGCGAAAGCGCCTTGTCTACCTTCGATTATTTTAAGTTTTGTTTCGAAGGACAGACATTTTCTCTTCCTCGATTCCATCATTGACAGGTGTAAACAAAGCAATGCAAATGTTGAGAGTCGAGAAACGAATGACTGACCGATCGTAATCACCGTTTCTGCGATTGTTATGATTGAAATCAAAATTGCCTAGCGCAATGATTGGTCTAAACAACAGTAACAGGCTTGGCCAGTCATTAGCCGAGCATATCAATCCCATCTTCCTCCCGTCGCACGGTCACATCTCCACCGCATCCTTCCCTACCCCGCTTCTTGGCCTACTGCGCAACTAGTTTGTATCGGTAATCCTACCGGTAAATAACATTAAATTTATAAGCGAGACAGCGAGACTTGCCTATTGTTGGCAATTGTTACGTAGCCTAAACGTTCGAGTTCCTCGCCGCCGAAAGTTTTTTGCCGATGAAAGGGTTGCGAGGGCTTAATTGCAGGTCGGTTACCTCGTTAGGGCCGCGTTTAGCGGATTTTGTGCTCGTTATATGAAAGGCAAGTTTACTATTACAAAGAAGGAAAAAAACCGGGGATTTTCATTTTGCTCGGTACATGCGAGGACCCGTTTTATCCGTGCTCGTTATATTCGAGTTTCACTGTAGTAATATTTATTATATACGTGTAGATATGGCATAGCGTTGGATGTCTCTCTCCCATACCCCGATCCTATTTTCCCCTGCAGCGACGAAATACCTCAGCCAGTTATCCATAAAACACATACGACCTTAGGGTTTTGAACTCATACAGACATGACATCCCACCATACCTTTATCCTAACCGGTTATAAATTCTGAATAAAATGATACCAAACCTTATATTTGATCGGATTTGTGGAATATTACCTTCTATGTCAACACTGAGGTTTTGTATCAGCTGATCTGAACCAACAAAATTCTCTTGGACTAACATTATTTGTTCCAATTCCGTGAAGATCGGGTGGGACCGGGACACAGTAGCTGTCAATGTCACTTCAAAAGTGTCAAATCTTCGTCAAGATATAATCGTATCTGTACCCCGCTATCAGATTGGCTTACACATTTTAGAGCTTATATCTTTTTTTAAATTGGGATCTCTTATGGACAGTTATAGCAAATAGGGCTTACATCTTTTTTAAATTGGGATCTCTTACGGACAGTTATGGCAAATAGGGCTTATATCTTTTTTAAATTGGGATCTCTCACGGACAGCTATGGCTGTCCAGGCATGCGAATATGGCATTTCAAGGTGTTTCGAGCATATTACATGTTACGGTGTAGACGATGAGATTCTCCATCGAAATGTGCAATTATGATCATAACACCAGGAACTGCCGTAAGCTCATGCCTAGCTAAGCCACCCGACCTTTAAATTTAAAGCTCATTGTTATCTAGTTCATTTGGAATCATTTGGCAGATTTGTAAAGTGGATACCTGGCTATAGACAGAGGAAGGTATTTTCAGACTGCTAATAATCAGCGCCTACACATAGCAGCTGCACTGTTCAGGGAGCTGAGAAAATCCAAGAGTGATCAGGCCTGCTAGGGTAACAATTGTTTTTAAAAAAAGCATGAGCGATAGTGATGAAAAACAGATCCCTTCTATATATATATATATCTATAAGAGATACGAATTAAGTCCTGTCGCCTTTTCTACGTCAAGTGCTTATCCATGCAGAGAACATAATATTAATAATAATGTAGCCGATTCCGCTAAAACGCAATATCTCGAGTGCATGAAAAATTGGCGATTTAAAAGGAGTTGTGATTATACATCAGCTTGTATTTAGAAATTCCGCATCTAGTCATATCGAAAATGTTACAGTTAAACGGAAGTTGGAATTATACGGATTGAGATTAGGCGAAGTGGACAATGTCGTGCCCCGGGCCCAGGATTAATATTGTCGTAAGTCCAAACATGACTCATAGGACTTATGACAATATTTCTTTATTCTATCAAATGTGTACAGCATGGTACGCAGTCAAATTTGATATGGACTTAAAAGCATAAGTTTTTTATAAGATACTGGGCTCTGGTTTTATGGTTTAAAAATTGCCATTTACTCATCCTTGTGAAGCATTTACCAACAACTTGAGGTTTTTGAAGTCTTTCATTTCATCCATTCTGCATTGCTTTTAAAGTGCCCCCTGTGTGTGTGTATATATGTGTATGTGTGTGTGTGTGTGTGTGTGTGTGTGTGTGTGTGTGTGCGCGCGCGCGTGCGCCTGCACGCACATGCGGATGTTTCTGTTATTATTTAAAAGAATTTCATAGTTGGACGTGGATGTACCTCACCTTGTCAGCTATGCCTGTAAACAAGACTGATGAGACACAGGATGATTTAACAATCTCTCGTTCTTCCACTACTTTCCTGACTACAACAAGCACAATGCAAAAGCAGGTCACAAGTCTTCAGAGTTTATTTATCAAGTATCCCTTCTTTTATCATCCCTAGATAAAATTCAGAAGTAGAAATGAAAATTATCAATACATCATATTATGATCGATCATGCAATTGGAACACCAGTCATTAAAACCGTAGTAAAACAATGAAACTATTAAAAGGGTTTCATCTGAATCATATAAAATATACAAACAAACATCATATTGGCATGTAACTTAATGAGGTTTCATCCGGGCAAGACAATGTAACTTCAACATTTGGTATAATAAATTTTAATATCAACAGCATTACTTCCATACTTAGACCTTGAAGGCTGTATATTGTGGTACTTAAATATTCAGGAATTCGCCCACCTTTTTTTTAAATAGGGGCAATGAAATGACACTCTAGAAGGCCATGTTTTGTAGGGTAAGAGAGAGACACAAAATGGAAAAGAGAGAACAATGCTCACCATCAACACCATTGTCAACAGAAATCTGTAGTCAGTAAGATCTTCCTCTGTTTTCTTGATGGAGATGTTAGCAGTCGAATTTGATCGATCGTATGAGGTCCAAGCAGCGTTTTTCCCACGGTCATGTGATAAAGGAAATACAATACTATAACCAATGCACTATTTTGCAGCATTACTATAAACCAATGCACTATTTTCTTCTTATGTCTGCAATCTTTCGTGTCAAACCCAGAGAGAGTTACAGCAGAGTTGAACATTTAGGAATGTTCCATGCAAACTAATAAAAATGATCTGAGATTTAATATTTTTTTGTCTTGAACTGCTTCTATATGCCATTCTGGCACAGTCTGCTTTGGATTTGATATGGAAGATTGCACGTCATCGTGCAAAATGTTGCAGAAGTTATGATAATGCAATTCCCTCGTCACGTGAGCTATTACTCTCAAAGTCAAACATGGAAACTCTGCATAGATCTTTACCTTGGTTTTTTTTTNATCTTTACCTTGTTTTTTTTTTTGTTACGCTAAGATCTGTTTCTCTCTCTCTCTCTCTCTCTCTCTTTCTTTCTTTCTCTCTCTCTCTCTTTCTATCTCTCTCTGTCTCTCTTTCTCTCTCTCTCCCCCCAACAATGAACCTGACGCTCATGTGGGCATACAAAATAAAAGTATATAGTAGAAAACGTAGTGCTCTAATGTTACAATTATTTTAACATGTATATATAGCACCCTGCATAATAAGCATTTCCCCTCTAGTCCCATTTCGAAACTTTCGGCATAAATTTGTTTTTCTTTTTTTTTTTTCAATTGTATAAAAAAAAGGAGTGAGGAAGTACGTGCCTGTATTACCTTCCTTAAGTTCTTTCCATTTCAATATTTTCCGGTTGTCATTTTCCAGTTTTACTAGACACACTGACTGTACATTGTGTTCATTTTCACATCGATCTGTTTTAAGGGAACAGTGGTACATATTTGCTTTTCGGTTTAAAAAATTCACATATTATTTAATAAAAACAAAAATTAATTGCTCTCATTTCCTTTCTGCCTGACAATTTCTGAGACAGCACAGCTTAAACTCGGGATATTCATCTTGCGTACCCCGCCATTACTGCTGTGTGACGCCATAAAGTGAGAAAAGCTAGCACATCACTGGTGAGGACGCATTCGCAAACCGCCTAGACCAATCGTCTGTTAGCCTATCTCGTTTTTTGACGTCACGCAGCATGAGTAGCTGCGACACGCGCAGGGTGAAAATCCGACATTCCAGTGGTGCTTTCTCAGAAACTGTCAGGCGGAAGAAAAAATATATGCAGTTTAAATTTTATGAAAAATAATGTAGATTTATTAGATCGTGAAGCAAATAACTACTCCCGCCCCTTTCATTTTGCCCAAGTTTGGATGTGGAGAGTTTTTAAATGCGCCCGTCGATTTTGCAGTTTTACTAGATACACTTACTGTACATTTTGTGGCTTTCATAATGATCATTTTCTTTTATTACTGTTGAAAAGGTATGTAAAAGTCACGGAGTAGGGAGAGGTGGAGTGTTATTATTGTCAGTCATCAGCGGCTCGAGATCGAAAGTAGTCGTTACAGTTCAGTCTCCTCGGATACGCCTTTTCCTAAACTGATGACGCCGCTGCTGTTTGTTGTGCTATCTGATTTCATAGAGGTTATTATTGTCGGTCATCACTGCCGTCTCATGACAAAAAGGCATGTTATATGCAATAGAAATTGTATTGCATATATGCCATTTTGTCGTGAGACGGCACATCAGTGTCTCGAGATAGAAAATAGTCATTAGTTCAGTCTCCTCAGATGAGCTTTCATCTGAATTGATGGCGCTGCTATTAGTTGTGGTGGTAAATTTCGTATAGGTTATTATTTTCGGTCATCACTGCTGCCTCATGACAAAAAGGCACGTTATGTGCAACAGAAATTGTACTGCATATGTGCCTTTTTGTCGTAAGACGGCAGAATTCAATGGCTCGAGATGGAAAACAGTCGTTACAATTCAGTTTCACCGGATACGCCCTCAACTGAAGTGGTGGCGCCGCTGCTGGTTGTTGGGCTAATTGATTTCGTAGAGGTTATTATTGTCGGTCATCAGTGGCAAAGAATAAAAAAATAATAGTCGTTACACATGAGTCTCCCCGGATGAGGCTCCACCCGAACTGGTGGTGCCACTGCTCGATGTAGTGGTGGTTGATTTTGAAGAGGAGGACCTTTCGCCGCCTGATTTTGACCCACCAGCACCCTCGTTCGACGCCTTATCTTCTAGCATTGCTAATGGCTGCTTGTCCGCTGCAGAGAACACAATTTGTCAAATAGATGATTACTGTAAGTATGAAGATACCAATTGCATCTGGCATAAAAATATGCAATTTTAAAAAGTCCCTATGAAATCAGAAAACTGGCCATGGGAGGGGGCTAAAGGGATTGGATTTTAATTTCAAAGGCTTAGATAGGTGCAAATACATTATTGTAGACTCAGAATAGGGGAGGCTTAACCACTCAGGTATAATAAACTTTGTGATTGTTGCTGTGTGGGTAAGGGTAAAAAAGTCTAAACCATTAGGTAGCCTGCTTCACTGCCTAAGTTCTCAAAATATAATTGGTTTAGGTGCATTTTGCTTTGTGTCAAAATTTGGAGGAAGAGCTAAACATCATGTTTGGAAAGCATTTTGGCATGGGATCCCTGAATAAGTTAATGAGAGGTGTAAAACATTATATTATGGCCTACAGTGAAAAAAAAACAACATTGGCACGTTCATTCCTTTATACGAGCAGTCGGGAAGTGTGTCAGGGTCACGGGTAAAGTTAGGGAACAATATTCAGACAGTAGGTATTTAAGGTTTAAATTGCTGTGAAATTAGGGTCCCTGTGGTGTAGTGGCAGCACATTCAGATTTGCAAGCTGAGAGACCCTGGGTTCGATTCCCGTGTAGGGATATGACATTTTCTAGTGTAGTTTTTTCGGCCCTTCTCCCTAAAAATTAGTCATTCACAGTAATTTGGTAAACTCGCTGGTGACACACTTCCTAAGATAAGATGTAACAGCTCTGAAAAATTATCAGGTTGGGTTCACATTCTTCTCCCAGAATCGTAAAGAAATGAATATCATAAGAATATGCCTTGCCACCTAGACATGTGTTGTGGTCTTGTTTTTTTTGCCGTGCGAGGTTATAATTGATGATGCTTCTCCAAAATTCGGTAAAAAAAATTATGCTCTTCATTAATTTGACAAATGAATTAATAGTGAATTCAGAGATGCATTTCTGTGGTAATTTTCTCAATATAGACAAGTTTGCTTTTAAACCTGCATTCCTTCAAGTTTTAGTAGATAATACAAATTACACGTGTGAAGAGCAATTGCCTTCGTATTACATTTCACTATCTGTATGCAAAGAAAAAAAACCAAACCAACAACTTAGTACAAAGTTTTGACACCGAGAAGGCCGCTATATAGCCGTAGAATGCAGTCAAAACTTCAAAGAAGACGTGCTGTCTTTAAAGTTGTGTTTGGTGAGTGACTGAATCACAATTTAGAAATAAGAATTCAAAGAGAGTAAAATTAAATTAAAATTATCCCTCCTATTATGTGACCATTGAACACCATTGTTGCGTGATTCACCAGCCGTCTTGCTAGCCGATTCGAGTGACCACATTCTCTCACTGGCTGGTCAGACGGAAGGTGCGTGGATAGGCACACAGGCTAGCGTGTTCGCATGGTTACGCATTATGATGATTTTCTTGGCACAAGTTCTCGTGAATTTGATCCGATTGAATAATAACTATTTTGGATAAACTGATCTGGATCTGTCCTGAAGCGTTTTTAGGTGCTTGATCTAAACTTTAATCTTCCACCAAAATTTTAGTCCAGTTCACATCTCCAATTTAAGAAACCAAGAGGAACTGATCTGAACTAAAAACTACTTAATTTCTATGGAGCTGAGTTAAACTTGATCTTCGGGCTTTTTTTTCCCGTAGTGAATTGAACTGGATCTGAACTGATTTTTAAAAAAAAATGAAAATTCCCAACCTTCCAGCGGATTAAACATAGTTTCCTTTGTCTCCTGTGTAACTCCTTCTTCGTTCATCTTCTTGTTATGTTTCTGGTAGACAGCCCAAGCCCACATTGAGAACACCACAACGGCAATACAACAGAAGACCAGGACACCCATGACGATTTCTGTTTGCCAGGGAAGCAAGAAACTTTCATAAGCAATAGTATGAAAGATGCATTTTTTAAAGTATTAAAGTAGGAGTACTAAAACACTAAAATACTAACGTACTATAGACGTTTTATTAAATTATTAAAGTAGTAATGGTAAATCTCTGGCCAATGAGAATTTGTTATTCTCAAGTGCTGTAATATTCCGTCTGCTATTACAGAATTACCTAAGATAGGTCCGCCAGCAGCTGACAACGACAGATCTGTGAGAGTGTCTCTGGTAACTCAGACCAGCCGTAAATGAGATCCGGAACACAGTAAACTCAACAGTTCCGAGGTACCGCAATCCACATCAGTAAACTCATGCCTCTCATTCTATTCTATTCTATTCTATTCTATTCTATTCTATTCTATTCTATTCTATGATTATAAAGCAGAAGCACAGAGTAACTTAAATGTATTTTCTCTGACCAGATGTGCACACACCAAAAAAAAGAAACATTTTTTTACAAAACAGAAGAGCGAGGAAAAAGTTAAAAGGCGCGTCGCATGAATGAGGATCAGTGCCATCCATAATGGAAAAGAAAAAAACCCCAACAAATTGCATGAATGAAATCCCCTTGTCATTACGTAGGACCTAAAGAATATTCAGTTAGGTTCCTTTTTTTTTTTATTTTGCGGCAAGGAAGCAAGTAAGTTTATACCATATAGTTTAAAAGACGCTTCGCATGAAAGAGAATCAATGACATCCATAATGAAAACAAAACAAATCTCAGGGATGAAATGCATATCTTGGGGTTTTTTTTGTTTTGTAGTTATTTGCGATAGAATCGATTGCCTGATATCAGATTTCACCCATGTATCTGAGATACCCCTATGTACGTTCATACGTGGACTCTTCTCTTCGGGATTTTCTGTCTCTAGGTTTAGTTACTTGATTTTACATAAAAATGCTTTTAGTTCCAGGTAATTCTGTATCTAGCAAGAAAATCTAAAAAAGCCCATGAATAAAAGATACAGAGGTATTTAAAAGATGTGGGTGAAATCCGGTGCCAGACAGCCGGTGCAGTCGCAAGTAACAGTTATCTAAAATCATCACCCTAAATGGTAAGAAGTGCACTATTCGGCACGTCAATGTGCACTTTTGCCTACAAACTCTGAAGCACATATAGTGGTGAATTGGGCACCATGTTTTCTGCTTTACAAGCTCTGGGATGGGATCGTTTCTTCCCTTAAGATTAAGACTGAGCAAAAGTGGACAAGCCCGAAGTGCCATTAGGTCGGCATGTAAACAACACCTTTAGTAGCAGGAAAATTTGTCAGTAAACTTTTGATGTTTCCACGGGTACGTATTTTGCAGAGCACTAAATGGTTGTGGCATTGGGCTCAAAATCTAAAGGTCGTGGGTTCGATTACCGATCATAGTCGTGTTGTAAGTGCCTTCGGAACGCATTTTCTCCACATTTCGTTCAGTGAGTGAGTGAGTGAGTTTGTGTTTTACGGCGTGTCAGCACGATTACGGCTATATTACGCCCTCATGGTTACTGTTAACGTTTTTTAGTAGAATTTTCCTATCAATTTTGCCTGGACAGCGGCCGCTAGGCCTACTCTTTTACGATTTTAAAACTGCCAAGGGATTTTTAACGTGCGCAACGTGCACACGGGACCTCCTAGTTTTTCGTCCTTATCCGAGAAGACTAGACGCCGGCTTTCCTACTCTAAAAGCCAGAATGTGACCGTCCTATCGGCTTCAAAACTGCAACGGGCGTCACTTCACCCATCTGTAAAATGGCTGTAGGTGGTGAAATTTATTGTCAAAAATGCGAGTGCTCAGCGCTTCCAAATGGCAGCGGCACTGTATACTCCCCAGGGAATTGAGAAAATCTTGGGATGAAGTTTTATCCTGGCTTCCTAGGGTAATACTAATGTGAAGTCGCGTGAGCGGGCATTAGCCTGGATACGAGACTTATAAACAGCATTATTATTATGATTGATTTATTATTATTATTATTATTATTATTTTTATTACTTTGCTCCTGCGCGTTATCCTAAGCAGAGCTTAGATATCAGTGAAATAAATTTCGAATTTCTTGAGTTACACAGGGAGTGGGAGCCCAGCAACAATAGCATCCAGCTTTAACGGTTTCAAGTTTGATAGTGGCCTTGTGTCGAAAGAGGACGTGGCAAGAATCAAAGGCTATAATGAGTTGGTAAATGAGGCAAAGACATAAACACAGATAACACTATTTGCAGGTCAGCGCACTCTATTCTAGCACTTCTATATCAGTCGCAGCGATCTTTGTTTGTTCAGGGATTCACACTTGCTTAGAAATTGCTTCGAAATTCCGAGGGACCGCTCACAGCTCAAGGAGACAGCTTCTTTCGTCCCTGCTGTGATACCCGCGGGGATCAAACACATAATTATAGCCCAGAGGTTAGCCGACACATACCTGCTTCGCCTACACAAGCTCCAGATTCCTGATCACAACCTTCCACACAATTTTCACAGGTGCGAGAGCAGCCTTTACCCCAAAACCCAGGCTTGCATCCTAAAATGACCAAACATTAGTGATAGTAATATCAGAGCGTCCAGATCACATCTACCTACATTTACACTGTTCCTCTGTAAGTAATAAATATTTCATTATACAGAAACAATACGCTTAGTCTGAGGGGAAAAAAAAACAAACAAATGGTTTTTCTTGACGTCAGCCCCTTTTAAAAAACCGCCAAACTTGAGAAATTTGGCCTCATATCGCTTACCGGGTAACAGACAATACTAATGCCGCCATTTCAAAACAATGAAACAGGTCCATTGTGTGCGGGAAAATGCATTTTCTATAACATCAGAGACGGGGGGTGGGGGTNGACGGGGGGTGGGGGTGGGGTGGGGGTACACGTTTACTGACTGTACAAGATTATCTACAGTAAATTTGTGACTGATTTGGAGGAAAATCAGTAAAGAAAATAAATTCCCATAGATTATAAAAAAAAAAAGAAAACTTCTTTTTTATTTTAATATTGTAGCATGACCATTGTTACGGTTAATGACCGTTGCATTAGTTGTCTGCCGGCCGATAAGCGACACTGGGATGCAAAATTCGACCGCCGCGCTCAGCGCTTGGCAAAGAGATGTGTATATATTCTATTGTCGCATTCACGCGTAGCGAGCGGACTGCAGAATAAATTCTATCATAGCATCTCAAGGGCTAATGTCCTATGCAAAGAGAGAACACGCAGGCAGCAAGAATTTGCAGACATAGACCAGCTCACACTATTATTATTATCTACGTCCACTGCAACACAAATAATCACATAACTCGTTAAATACTACAGTTCTAGCCCTCCCCTTCCTAAAACAAAATCAAATCCAAAACCTTTTTATAAACTTGGAAACATTTATATACTGTTATCGCCAACAGACACAGTGTTCTTTAGTTATCTGTCTACGACGTATTTCTTTAGACCTACACACCTCCCCTTCCTGAAATAAAATCAAATTCAAAACCTTTTCATAAACTTGCGTTAATTTATATAATCGTCAACAGACGCAATGTTCTTTCGGTATCTGTCTGCGACATATTTCTTTAGACCTATATTATTTAATGATAGGAGCATAGATCAGAATATTGCGAGCTCCCGTTCAGTCACTTTACAAAATGTCGCTAACACGAAAGCCATTACTTTTTCTTAATATGAGCCAATGATGGACTTTTGCACCAAGCCATGTCAGAAACAAAAACCCACAAAAACAGGTGCAACGGTCATTAACAGTAACAATGGTTACGGAGTCAGCGGGTGGCTACATCCGAAATGCCTCGCACTACTAGAGTTAACATGACCTGAGGTGAATACTGATATGAAGGTCCAGAAGTTATTCCTGATGGCAATGCCTATTCTAATCATTGATATATTTTAAAAAAATAAATTCCCATAGCGTGTTCAAAAACTACTGCTCAGTAATTTCTTACTCAATAGACTTGAATCTAATATTCATTACAATGCATTCAGCAGGAGAACCTGCTTCCAGAGAATTCCTTTGCTAAGTGCAATCATACAAAAATGAAACTGTTGTTATTGTTGCTGTTTTTGTTGTTTTTGTTGTTGTTGGTGTTGTTGCTGCTGCTGCTGCTGTTGTTGTTGTTGTTGTTGTTGTTGTTGTTTTCCTGTAAAATTTGGATTTTAGCATTTATCAACCGCACCTTAGCCACAGATCAGGATTGTTCAAACACATGTAAATGTATACAGATCGAGGGGGCAAGACCTAAGTGCGTTTACTGCATTTATTTACATAATATGCAATACTAATGCATTTACCCATTCACCGAGCGGGGAGGAGGATTTTGCAACAATAGGTAGTAAAAGAAACATCATAGTGGTATTAGCTGGATTATTATGCGACCGTTGCGCCATTTAAACATTATCATTCTGCGTAACACAGTAAACACGCTAGCCTATGTTCCCGCCCAATCACGCATACTCCGGCAAGCCAGCCAATGAGAGAACGTAGTCGTTCGAATCAGCTAGCGAGGCGGTTGGCAGTAGCTACCAATCAAATCAAGCAGTTTGGTTTTTTTTTTTTTTCGTCCACAAGGCACAACTACAAATTACAACACGTCTTTTGCAAAGTTTTGACTGTATTCTGTGACTTCTTCCCTGCGTTCTCGATGTCACAAATCTGAGCTTGTAATTTTTGTTGTTTTTTTTTATATAGATGGTTTATTACCATGAATGATTTTGAGAAACTCAACAGTGCAGGTTCTTCGTCTTGCAGTGATGGTGGCTGTATAAACGTACCAGCTTTGCAAGCTCCGTCTTCGACTTCACAGTCTCCAAAACAATTTTCCGAACACTCTCGTTGACATGCCGGAGGTCCATAGAATCCTTCAGGACAACCTGGGAATGGGATGAAGCATCACGGGTGACCAGCTGAATAATAAATCAAGAAAACACACACACACACACACACACACACACNAATATATATATCTTATATTATATTATAAAATAACTCGTGAAATTTTGTAGGAGCCATATCTCGATTATTTGTGCACCAATGCACCCAAAAATTTGCATACACCTTCCTTATGGTCTGAAGTTGTTTCTTTTGATAATATTTTCGCCTTAAACGGTCCGTAAGTATTATTTTGATAATTACGAAAATTTTCTTTGTTTCGTGAATACGGTCCGAATTCTATGTTTTTAAATGGACCATACGTCACTGGTTTTTGCGGTTCGCCCCTGAAAGTTGACTTCCGCTCCCCGAAGTTGAAACCGAGCATTTGTATCAGATGCGGGGTCGAGAATATGTACGTAGTAGAGTCGATCGCCAGAGTGAAAATAATCACCGTTACAAAAAGAAGCAGACTCAATAGCATAAAAATTACTTTGGCCGCGTGAATCACCGGTGCAATAAATACTGGTGCTTTCCGATAGAAAGATGCAAGTCCTAAACTTAGCTGTACCAACAGCTAAGAAACACTTCCTCTCATGAACATCGTGGGGAGGGGGAGGGGGAAGGGGGGTATTTTTCCAGTGATTTCATCATGTTTAAGTCACAAACCGACCATAACTGGTCCTTTTTTTTAAATTGGTAGGCAGCGCTGTTTCTGATTGTCTCAGAAATGTGTAGAAAATGGATTTTCTCATATCCAAATGACCTGTTCCATTTTTTAAATTGACGTTTATGTTCATGACGTCACTACTATTGTGGTGTCTGCAGCCAAACTGATGTTTTGAGGCCAAATTCCTCAAAAATGGCGGATTTTAGGGAGGCTGGTGTTGAGAAAAATAATTAATTTTTAGCGTTTTTTTTGTGTGTTTTGTTTTCAGCTTAGCGATATATTTACATACAATGACGTGTTTGAGCACAATAATTACAAAAAGGGGAGGTGTTAATGGTGTGATGTAGTTTGGTCGTTTGCTTCGCACTATTACGCCGCAAATTTGAGGGTCTTTGGCTAGTGTATATATATTATTTATATATCGTCATTGAGCCTCTAGAATGGCTTGAGCAATTTTCCGTATTATTGAGAAAACGCGGAAAAACAGTCTTAATGCCTTAATGGCAAAGCAAAACAGATGGTGCATATCCTTGCAAGTTTGGACGGAAAATATTGGCGCATTTCACTCGTTTTGACATGTCAGTATGGGCCACGTTGTCAGAAACAACACTGCACCCTTATTCCATTTTGGCTCAAGTCTGGCCTAGCTCATTATAGAGGAAAGTGACGACGTGTAACAAAGATTTATACGCTAATACTTTATTAATTTCATTTGAGGTATTATGTTATATATATTATATTATATGTATGATGTGTATTGTCTCTGTGTTTTCGTAGAATGAATGAATAATATAACATAATCTGTAAACCAATTTCCCTACAAGGTAAATATAAGTCTCACTTTTATTTTCATTTTCATTTTTGTTAAGATTTTAAAATGAAATCTATCGAAGACATAAACCACACGGCAACTGACCACCCACACAACACAGGTCTTCTAACAGATTTATCATACTTAAGATGAGGTTACCTGTATCACAAAAACAATTTTGTAAACAAAATACTCATGTTATCAGGTCAGGACGACTCTGAATAAAGGCTTACTTTTTTCACACGGCAATGCACTGAACCTTTGGTGATACGGGAACTTCCTAGGCAATATACTGTATTAGGACGCGCCAGCCTGAGGTTCGGTTTAGGATTTGAGGCAGGGTTAGGAATAGTTACGGAAGTAAAAAAAAAAAACAATCATAGGACAGTGCTTAGACTTTTATCATGATCTAGAAACTTTCTGATGTAAGGATATTCTCTTCTCATCCTGCTCCTTACTCTAAGCCAAGCGTTAGACGGGAGTTCGTGCATGAAGGAAGCCAGATAGTAAGGTGTACGCAGTGCTAGTGTCAGGCAGTCTAAGTATAGGATGCTTTAAGTTAAGATGTAGATTTATGCATGATTTTGGGGTAATATCAAGAAGCTCTCCAAAAGGCCTGTGTTGATGGCTGGGGCAGGGGTCGGAATTCGGAAGTCCGGTTAATTTCGTAAAAAAAAAGTCGAAAAGCTGATTCTTACTGTTGCCGTTTCTCCCCGCATCCCCTTGCCTCCTCCCTTTGTTTTTTTTTTAAACCAAGACCCTTTTTCCACATTCTGTCACGCCCGCTCTACACAGCAAGATGGAGAACGATCCTACTCGGACAGAAAATTTTATTTCTGTCATGGAAAAAGTATAAGTCTACTGTTTAACAGGCCAAACAAGTTCATTAAGAAAAACGCCCAGACCATCACGAAGTTTGTGGGCATACATTTACAAATTACACATGATGAGATAGATTAAATATCAATTTTTCTCTAAACCAAAAAGTACATCAATCAATAAATCAAGGAATCAGTCAACCAATCAGCTCAACGGTCAATAATTGTAGAAAACTCGAGCTACGAACAGAAAAGCAGGATAGGCAAGTTCACCTAAACTTCAGTTCGGATCAAGTTCAGTTCACTAGGAGAAAAAGTCCTAAGATCAATTTTAGCTCAGCTCTATGAAAACTGAATATTTTTTAGATCCGGTCAGATCATTTCTTCTCGGGTTAAGAAATCTTTATTCATTTCTGGTTTTCGAAGTAGATGTAAACTGAACGGAAATTTAGATAGAAAATTAAAGCTCGAATCAAGCACTAAAATAGTTATAGTTCAGATCCGGATCAGTTCGTTCAAAACAGTTATTAAGCTGAGATCAAGTTCACCTGAACAGAACTTAAGTTCACGAACTGCGTTCATATGATCAATCAAACCTAAGCAGTATGGTTCTTTGTAACCCTCAGCACAGCCACTGTCACACCATCCTGTAGCTGAACATGTGTCTTTCTCACAGTAACAGTTATAAGTACACTCAGGTCCAAACTTGCCGTCAATGCAGTCTGTGTCTGGAAACAAGAGTATATCAAATATATAGTTAGAAGGCAACACACCAAGATTACTCGAAGATTCTGCAAAGAAGGGGGAGGGTTGTAATGTGTTGTTGTATGTGTATGTATGTGTACGTGTCTTTGTTTGTGTTTGTATGTGTGTTTATGACTGTGTGTTTGTGTGTGTTTTTTAGTGTGTATACGTGATTTTGTGTGTCTACCCTGTTTTGTGTGATTATATGTGTGTTTGTGTGTGTACGTGTTTTTGTGTGTGTTGTGTGTATTTTTATATGTGTTTGTGTGCCAGTGTGATTGTGTTTGTGTGTATGTGTGTGTGTGTGTGTGTGTATGCGTGTGTGTATGTGTGTAAGTGTGTATGTGTGTGTGTGTGTGTGTGTGTGTGTGTGTGTGTGTGTGTGTGTGTGCGAGATAGATAGATAGATAGATAGATAGATAGATAGAGAGAGAGAGAGAGAGAGAGAGAGAGAGAGAGAGAGAGAGAGAACACCCGAATACTTACCACCATAGGCTTCCAATTCGCATATATGCAACGTTTTACCACCCTGTGTAGGAACAAATTTCAAGGACTTAACAGCCGGGGTAGCCTCATAAACGCTGTAACGAGAGGAGGTGACTGGCTTTGCCTGATAGGTGTATACTTGTGACACGTTCACATCATAGCCCTGTACTTCGAACGGATTGAGCTGAAATTGTGGATCTAAGAGAAAGTACGTCAGTACAGTGCGTTGAAGCCATTGGCATTAGAGAGATGTTAGTTGCAAGTTTTATGAGAAAGTTCCTTAATGCAGTGTGTCAAAGAAATTAGATAGGCTTTAGTTTAAAGTTTTATGAGAAAGTACGTCAATGCAGTACGTTTAAGACAAAGAGAGGTTTTATATTTCAAGATGTAACAGAAAGTTGGTCAATACAAGTACGTTAAACATATTAGAGAGCTTTTAGTTTCAAGTTTTAAGAGAAGGTTGGTAAATGCCGTATGTTATAGTCATTAGAGAGCTTTTGGTTTAAAGTTCTAAGATAAAGTATGTCAATGCAGTAGGCCTTATTTAAATTCATTAGTGAGCTTTTAGTTAAAAATTCGGAACTCTTACGAACCGTGTTGGCAGAGGCAGGAATATGCATAATTATGGCATTTTCGTGCGTTATGATCATATTATCGCACCATATAAACTAGAATCAAACTATGCCTATCTTATTGTTTAGTCTGCGATGTTAAATTTGATTATAATACCAGCGGGAAAAATTTGTTTTCTAAAAATGATTGCCACAAAACGGAAAATTCGATTAAGCGAAAGCGATTATATACATGGAGTCGACTGTATATTTTATTTATATGTAAAGACATAAGCTTTCCCCAGGGAAAATATTAGGCCTTGGTAATTGTGTCACATATGAGGGTTGATCTAACATAAATATATGAACGGTCATTGCATTTCCTTATTTCTGAAATTTGATGCAGCTGCGTACTAGCCCTATGATGTTCAGTAATGCTGTAACCCCGGCGTTCGGGCTAAATATAAACAATTAAATTCGACCAATTAAAACAACTGTACGGAAGAGAGAAAGAAAGAAAGAAAGAAAGAAAAAAAGAAAGAAAGAAAGTAAGAAAGGATGAAAGAAAACAGACAGAGAAAGAAAGAAGGAAAGAAAGAAAGAAAGAAAGAAAGAAAGAAAGAAAGAAAGAAAGAAAGAAAGAAGCAAGCAAATAAACAAAATTTTACAACTTGCGCAGGGGCAGGGATAGGTATCTGCTTTAAAGCCTAAAACATCCACACTATTTTTTCATAAATTTTTAACTCCCTCCACGTTTCCTTAGCCCGAGCGCTCCGAGAAAATGTAACTTGAAAGTCGGGATCTTCACAACCTGTGGGCCGCCATGACTGGTCGTCCGGTCTGCGCGGGAATGAGGCGTGACATCAGAAAGCGAGAGGCAAGCTTGTAGTCGTTATGCAAAGAGAATTATATCCACATGCAATAACTTTCGTTGGCTCTAGATGTTATGCCTTTTTTTTTGTGCAATTATCGTCGAGGAAAGTCTTTTGTTAAACTAAGTGAACAATTGCACGACTCTGAATTTAGTGCTGTAACCTTAGAAAAAAACAGTGGTCACACAGATGTTCCTTTTTCTCACTTCCTTTGCTAAGCTAACAGCACTACGAAAAAAGTCGGGCTGTTGTTCACACAATTTAACGAAAGATTTTTCTCGACAATTAATTAAAAAAAAGGCATAACATTTAGAGCCAAGGAAGGTTATTGCATGCGGAAAATTCTCTTTGCATAACGACTACTAGCTTGCCTCTCGCTTTCTGACGTCATGTCTTATTCCCGCGCTGACCGGACGACCAGTCATGGCTGCCCGCACGGTGTGAAAATCCCTTCCTTTCATGCTGCATTTTCTCGGAAGCGCTCGGGCGAAGGAAACGTGAGAGGCGTTGAAAACTTTTGAATTACTGTAAAAGTGTGGATTTTTTAGACTGTGAAGCAGATAGCTACCCCTGTTCCTTTAAGGATGGGATCTCTTACCATTATAAGAATTACATTAACTGAATGCTACAAAGAGTGAATTAGGCACCAACGCGCTGATGTAATTCTCAGAATAGTAAGAGATCCCATCGTTCATGCGCAAGTTCTCAATTACTCAACAGACTGTCCACTCACAAGTTTTGTGATCAACGCCGTAGACCGACATACGATAAATCTGCACCGTCAAGTCAAATTCCACCCCCCATGAAGGGTTGTTGTCCCCTGCCTTTGTCTGTGCACACATATCAGTCTTGGAGTCCTGTCCTGAATTCCCGTCCACTGCAGACATAGCATCCGAGGTCCCACCGAGCTGACTCGATAGTGTGGCATTCTGCTTCAGCGCGACGTTACGACCTGTCGATGAAAGTGTTGACTTTAAAATCTAATAGAGAGTTGCAATTCCGTTCAATTCAATTCAAGTCAATTCAATTCAGTTCACTCAATTCAGTTCAGTTAGGGTCAATTAATTAAAATTCAATTCAGTCCATTCAATTCAATTCAGTTCAGTTTAGTTCAATAGTGCATGCCTGTGATTCGTGATCACGCTGCCAGCCATGACCGTGACATGAAAACAGCCCCATTCGATTTAATTCAATTCAAATTCAATTCAATTCAATCCAGTTCAGTTTATTTACCTTTTGTACAAACCGTACATGGGAGTAAGCAAAACAGAAAGTACAAAACATGCAAGATATAATTTCTGAAATTAAAGCAGATATATACAGGCGGACACCTAGACTATAATAATTCATAGAATTGATATGGAAAATAAGTAGATTAAGGACACTGAGTTACACTTTCCTCTGTAACATGCACATGGCAGGCTGTCCCTTCCGCCAATCAGAGCGCATGAATTCGGGGCTCTTCTCGACTTTGTTTACGAAAATTTGCTGCCTCTCTGGGATTAAACACCTGCACTAAAACCATCAGCATGTACCCTTATGAAAATCCTATCAAATAGAGCAGCATGGGAGAATGTTTGCCGCACTGAACTCAATACCTAAATGTCGTGGATTCGATTCTCGACCACTGGCGTGTTATAAGGGCCTTGGGAAAACATTTCATTCACATTTTCCACGGTCCATCCGTCTGCTGGCTATAGGCAGCGAAGGATATTGTTAGAATGTTAATGATCAGTGCCTGTAAATGGCAGGGTCACTGTGTAGATCAAGAAGTTGAGAAAGTTCTAGAGAGATCTGGCTTGCCGGGGGTAATAATAGTGTGAAGTCGCACAATCGAGCATTAGCCTAGATAAGAGACTTATAAATCGCATTATTATTATCCCTAATTCATGCATAAACCTAACTCTTGACTTAAATTATACTTGGACTGCCTGATACCGGCACTGTGGACAGCGGACTGTTCGACTTCCTTCAAGCGCTGTACTATGGGACCTTTTCACCGAGGGTTTGGTTTATGGTTAGAGGCAATACTTAGAAAAAGAGAGAGCACACATGAGAGAGTTCTTATATGATAGTGTCTAGTGACTGTATCAAGTTTCCTTTTTCTTGCCCAACCCTATCCTGACTCCTTGTACCTACCCCTAATCCTAACCCTAAACCAAGCTTTAGGCGAGAGTGTCTTGAAAGATGGCAAACTCTCTTATTCGGGGAGCGAGTGAGCTGACAGAAGATCTTCAGAGAAAGACACCCCTGTCTAGCAAGTGTTTCGACCTATTGACTTCCTGACATTCTCTAGAGTCTGAGCCACGCGTGGGTCATGACTCCCAAATATCCTTTAACTTTCTTGTCTCCGAAATTTGTCGGAGTTGCGGTTTAAGCAACAGTAGTTCAGTGCAGTGCGACTTGCAAAACCGCAACCATCTACTGAAGTGTAGAAACACTAAAAGCAGCCTGACTTTTGTTGTCATTGTCTGTGGGTAAACAAGTAGACTTCGTGTGCAATCACTGCTGGTGTAACCTGCAATAACTCAAGTAGTTATATATACTGACGGAAAAAAGAAAGTGTGTATGGTTTTCAACCTGGATTATAAAAAGAGGAAGTACACATGATAGTAGTGTTATATATTTTCTAAAACAGCATTTTATTGTGATCATTGTAGTACAAAAACAAATTTGATTTACACTGATTTACATCACGAAAATCACAGTAGGGCGCAACATCCCTAAATTGAAAACTCACAGAGTCAGCACTTTGAGTGTCCTCCCCGGGCTCCGATGACAGCCTGGCACCGTCGTCTCATTGCTCAAATCAGCCGTTGAATGAATGCTTGTGGAATGTCATCCCAATGTTTTGAAGATCTCTTCCCAGTTCATTCAGGTTTTGTGGCTGGTTTGGTTGCCTCCTTAGTCGCCTGTCCATTTCGTCCCACAAATGTTCGATTGGGGACAAATCCGGAGATAGTGCAGGCCAATCCAGTGTTCGAACATTGCTGAACCATAGTAGAACTCTGTGGGTCAGACGAAGGAGCTTGCGCCTGACTTCGGCTTGCTTTGATTTTTTTTTGTTCTTCCCAAAAAATCCAATTCGGGCCATCAAGCAAGCGTGTGACACACACACCCACATTCACACACGCGAACACAAAGTGCGAAAAAATAACGAGTAATTTTGTAACTGTTACACCAAAAATAAAAAAAAATCGGTAACGAGTACTTTTTCGTTACTCTAGATGAAGCTTGTAACGGGAAAGTAATTGCTACTAGAAAACTGTAACGAGTACTCGTAGCGGCATTACTTTCTACTCGTTACAACAACCCTGAACATGACCAGCCGACACTTCTGGTCTTGTGGGTGTATAGGTTTTGGAACATGGCTAGCCGACACTTCTGATCTTATGGGCATACATATTTATAAACAAGGCCATTTACATTATATATATGCCAACACCTTGTTTGTTTGACTTTCGTCATTTGGTGTAAGGTGACAGTGCAAGTCGCTGAAAAGTAATAACCGAAGCTTCCTGTGGATAACGCATGAGCCGTCATGGAAAAACATGTGCGAGAAAGAGAAAGCTATTATATAACAGTCTATTTTTTTGGTCCGTCCAATGCTCTTGTGACAAACGCTCCGGTAATATTACAATAATAAAGCTAGGAGAGCTTCCATGAAACGTCACCTACACTCATAAAATGTTTAACTTCCATTTTCGTCTCTGACGAGCTAAGTGGCAGCCTTCGTTTTTCGATCTAAGGAAGCTTTGTATTTTTGAAAATTTAGATTTCTTTGTAACCATTCGTTTAATCCCCCAGCTGTTGCTTGGAATGGGCTGAAACAAAAGTTGCTCTTCTACATCAAAGCTACGTTTGTTTAATTCCTGAAGTTTGACAAAGTGAGAAACCACACCTCTTCCTGAGCAAAGACAGTATCAGTTTCTTGACAAGCAGCAAAGATGGCCACGACTAATCCGCAATAGACAAGAAACAATGCATTGGCGTGCGCATACTGTTTGCTATACGTATATCTTTGCCTCATTCATCGCAAATAGACCATCGTTGACTGGTGCCACATCCTCCTTCGACACAAGGCCGTTGATAAGATATTCCACTGTCAAATTTGATACCGTAGACGACTGCCGTCTTGATGCCAAGCTTTTTCTTCCGGTTTTGTACACCGTGCGACCCACTTCTAACGACGTCTAGTAGGTGTGCACTAGCACGCACCAACGAAAAGCGAACACTATGTTGTGGACTGCCCACAAAGAATTCAAGAAAGGGGTGCGGTTTCCCATTTTGTCAAACTGCAGGGACGAAAACAAAAGTAATTCAGAGTTCACTGTGAAGTTATAGTTATGGTGATGTATTATATTATCCTAAACACTTGATATTCGGATGTAGCTGTACAGAATTCATTATTAGATCCCATGGTGTGATAATTTATAGCCCCAGCTTACCAGAAGTCATGTAGATTGAGCAAAGCACAGCAACCCCAGTTCCACTGAATACGTAACCGGCAACATACTGAGGCGCATCTACGAAAAATTCTACCATGTTTCCGTTGTATTTGTAGAAGCGATCACTGACAGTCGTTGCAGTGCCATTGATGGTGATTTGTAAAGCGGCCAAGACGTCAGCGGCTACCGAAGCTATAATACAGAACAAAGAGAAAACGTTATGACCTGTTTTTGTTGTAAGTAATGTCAACCCAACATAGTCACAACAATACTTTCGTCTCCTTTGTATCTCTGTAATTTTTTGCAGCGTAATGAATTTTTCTTCATAAATGTCACCGGATAATAGCAAGGCCGCAACGTTGTCTAGCTCCCGAGAAATATCCATTAAACAGATTTGGCCATTGCACTTATGTAAACTTGTCAAATATTGAATACACCCGCAATCTTATTAAAGTGGCACAGAGCAAAATAATCGAAAGCAAAATGCACTTTGGAGAACTAAGAAAGTTGTCGGCTGTATGCAAGTTCATCAACACGTTTTTTTTTTCGGGTGTAGTTGGAGGTAGGGGGCATAGAGAGGGCTCAATCTCTTTGTGAACTCAAGGCATTCAAGTCATTGTGTGGTATGTTTAATACTGTATCCACAGGGCAACCCGTAACTCACTGGATACGAAGCCAGTAGAGTCGAAGTTTGAAATGGGCTCTGAATTTCCTTCCGTAACTCACTGGATACGAAGCCATTAGAGTCGAAGTTTGAAATGGGCTCTGAATTTCCTTGTTCACACATTTTTTTCTGATTTATGTACACAGTGGCGCGTGTAAGGTATGGCAGGTATGGCACATCGGCACATGCCTTGAGAGGCACTTGGGATGGGGAGAGAGAGAGGGCATCACCGAGCTGTTCTTATCAAAACATTCAAGACATTTTCAGATAAGTAAATGGAAAATAATTTTTCAGCATCACGATCTCTTAACTGTCATGGGTTATCAAAAAAAAAAAGTCAAATTATGATATGATAGATCTATATATGTACCTACAGGAAGTGTCGCCAACCAGTCTATATCTTGTGATTAACTGAGTCTCGTCGAAGTTTATGGTGATGGTGTCGTTCGCCGGTTCGGGGTTGCAGGTGGTGTCATCTCCGTCACTTAACCAACCGGGGGCATCGCTCTGCGCAGTCCAGTCCACTAAGATGTTGGAATAGAAATAACAATAACAATAGCAATAACCTTTCTTCAGCTCAAGTACTGTAAAGCACAAATAAGCATATATAAAATAAAAGAATAGATGGCCTATAAATAATAGATGTTGGAATAGAAACAACAATAACAATAGCAATAACCTTTTTTCAGCTCAAGTACTGTAAGCACATATAAGCATAATTTATATAAAATAGAAGAATAGATGGCCTATAAATAATAGATGTTGGAATAAAAACAACAATAACAATAGCAATAACCTTTTTTCAGCTCAAGACAGTACTGTAAGCACCAATACGCATACATAAAATAGAAGAATAGATGGCCTATAAATAATAATGAACCACAAACTACAGTTAGAAATGGTGGAGCTATGGAGCCGTAAATGATAGGTATGTTACTTTAAAGGGAATGAGTGATCTGGTTGGACAACCAGGAAATACCTTACGGATGCGCTTCACCTGGGTTTTGCTTACCATACTGGCATCCTCTGTCGAACCAACCAGTGGTGCAAAGATCGTCAGAACACTGACCAGAATAAGCATCACAGGATTCAGTATTTTTACAGTGACATTGGAACTGGCACCGAGACCCAAACCAACCATCTGAACACTGGGCATGAGCTGCGAAATAAACATCGGCATCATAGCACATTGGTGCCGTGCAACTATGAAACACCTTATCATCACATAAACCAAACAACATTTTATGGTGTTTTGGCGTTGCCCGGCAGAAATTTTGGTTTGGTTGTGAAAATATCTTACCAAGACCTATCTTATCAGAAACAGTTATTTGTGAAATTTATGGAATATGTGTAGTCTGTGTGTGTGTGTGTGTGTGTGTGTGTGTGTGTGTGTATGTGTGTGTGTGTGTGTGTTTGTGTGTGTGTGACACAGACAGACAAATAGACAGACAGGCAGGCAGGCAGGCAGACAGACTAACAGTCAGGCAGGCAGACAGACAGACAGACATACAAACCGGCAGACAGACAGATAGAGAGGAGCGTGTACGCCTGTACTATTTTTTATTATTTTTAATGACCACCCCGCATTATTTGGACATTGTCGATTATAGGTTTTTGTAAAAAAAATACTTTGAAAATTTAATAATGATGAAATTTCATAAGATTAAAAGCGTCACGTTTCATTAATATACTTAGTCTTCTTAATGTTATGTATAATATTGCATGGAACACGTGAAAATGAAATTTCATTAAAACTATGAACCAACTCACCCTGTGCCAAAAGAAGTGAACAAATGACTGTAATGGAGTACACAGCGACTGTGAAAAATCCTATGGTCATTGTGATGCCACATTGTGCAGAAGAGAGTCCCTTGTAAAAAGAATTGTGAATAATCGTCCAATGTAATTACAAAAGTAATATACTGAGGAAGGTGGGAGAGGAGAGGAGAGAAGGTAGCAATATAAAAACCCCAAAACACCTCTTTCATTCAAAGTCCACTAACTTCAGTGGCGGAAGTAGAGAGCTCTCTTATGTATAATTTCTCATTCCTAATCCTGTCTCTAACCCTAAACTTGGAACTAGAAGGGAGAATGCTTAGATATTGCCGTTTAGTGTTGGGCTAAGGTTTAAGGAAGGTTTAGAGATGGGGAAATGCACCCCAGGGACAATAAGTAGACATCAACATTTTCTAGGAATTCTCTCATTAATGAAATTCTTTCTCCCCTTTCTCCTAACCTGAATCCTGCCTCTAACCCTAAACCTAGATGGGAGAGTCTGTCCCTGGATATAACCACAGCTGTACCTTAAAAGGGCAGAGGAAGGACTGTGTTTAATGTTCTTGTAAACAGCCATCAAAATACTGTGTGTCTCTAACTAAATAAACAGGGCTACGATAACTCTTGCGTCTTGTGACAACAAGTGATAGTGATTGAAAATTCAGGCATGCATGATATGAAACAAATATTAATTCATTCAAGGGTATACCTCAGAAATATGCGCCGGAGAATTCTAGGAACGCATGCAAAATATAAGAATGAAAAAGACTGTTACATCTATGGCAATTATTTCTGAGTACGTCATTTTGTGATCTAGAAAGGAACAATATAATTTCGAGTTCATATTTTAACATGACGCTGAGCGCTCTCAAAAAGTTTCTCGAGACTGACCCGGAAGTGACTCAGGCTTCTGCGATATCAAAAGACATATTCAAATGAAATGAAACAAAACATGGATTTTTTTGTGTGAGTGTATTTTAAATTTCCAGAGGATTTGCTTTACTCGACACCNCCCCCCGCTCCCCATGGCGTTTGAGTCAGGGAGTAGGACTGGGGAAGAGAAATCATAAGTGAATGAGTTCGTAGACATTGATGAAGTCTAGGGACCGTTCGGATGATTTTTTTTTTCTCCAAGATGTGATTAATTCTTTTATTTTTCTTTTGTGTATTATAGGCAAAGGTTGGTCTGTAGGAGGACTGTAAGTAGTCTCTGATATCTAAAGGGTCATTCCATGTAAAATGTTACCTAAGGACCGATTTCCAAATGCAACTTACTATAAAGCAAGTTGGTGCATCATTGTGTAGAATAGTTGGAATACAGTTTTTGGTAGATTTTTCCCCCGTGCAAGGTCATGTGCAAAGTAGCTTTCTTATCTAGAATATTGTGTTATCATTGCTTCCCATCAGTTATCAATATTTTTGTCCCATCAGTTACTCAGAAAGACGACCCTAGTGTTTTAAATTATTGTCGTTGGATAAAATTGTTTTATCCACATGGTAAGATGCATTATCTGAATGTATAAAAATATGTTTTTTCTATTGTCAGTGGTTGAATTTCAGAAAGTTCGCTACTTTGGGTTACCATGTAAAAATGAAGGTACTTTCTCTGTCCAATCAGTTACCAACACTATGAGGTGTAATTATATGAGATCCAGTTTATCTCGTAAGTCAAATGTTAGTTGTGTGAGTTGTTTTGCTATTGCTTTTTAAAATTTTTTTTTATTTGTGTAAAGAAAACTAAATTTAATGGATTATAAGTAAATCGGTGAGTGCTTTCTGTTTGAAAAGTATTGTCTAAATGTCCCATCAGTTACCATGGAATGGCCATAAAGGTGCTAAAGAAAATCTAGGAAATGAGGAATTGGGATCAGAGCTTTGCAACTATAATATATAGGGCTAGTACGGGATTTTGAATTGTATGAGGTTAGAGCTCGTAACAGACCATTCTCAAATAGTCAACTCCAGCTAAGAACACTTCCGCTTTAAGCAAATTGTAAATGTAAAATAACAGTGTTATTGCATCAATAAATTTCACCTTCGAATGCAAAACATACATCAGCCATTAAAGGTCAATGTAACAGACTATAATATCAGCCAATCGTATTCTTTTGAGGATGGAGAAGTTAAAAAGCGGAAATAATGATTGTTGGAGTCGTGGCTAGCAAAGCCCGAATAACCGTACATGCATAATAACAGAAAGTGGTCTATGCCAAGCTATACATATATTTCATAAAATACACTTCAACACAATTGATGCCTAGTCCACACGACCCGCTAAATTACGAGATATTTCGTATTATTAAACGTATACGATTTCGAATTGTCCATGATAAATGATAAGGGGAAAGAAACTGGTCGTTTGTCTCTATGTGTTCGTAGCATGACAACCAAGCTCATCAAAATCGTCTTGTTGAATTGGTCAATAAATAATAAAATACTTTCATCTGGCCTTGAGGAGTAAGTTTTGTTGGGGGGAGAGGGGGG
>JAWQUT010000609.1:42970-59430 GCA_033807755.1 Ellobium chinense | reverse complement strand
GTACAAACGCAAATAACCCTTTAAAACACACTCACAGATACAACCCAACCAGCCAAACTTCACACTCACAACCCAACCTTGTTATATCATAACTTTCTACTTAATCATGATAATTGTAACTAGGGGTGGTTTTATGCTCTCCTCAAGGTGAAGGTCGACACTGGATCGCAGCACATATGAGTTGTCACGTACAACTCGTCTCCGTTTCCTCGTGCATTCTGAATGTCGTACTCTGCCAACGGCAACGTTCTCTGCTATAGTCCGTCCAACAATATACGGTTTTCGTTTTTCGCGAATATCTCCGGTTTGCTTTGATCAATCCTTACCAAATTTTGCAATGCCGCCTGTTTCAGTTTGTCTTACCAAGAAACTATTTTTTGACGGTTATAGAAATGGAAATATAAAAGTTTTCTTCATAAAGTTATATAAAAAAACTCGACCGAGAGGAAATCACGAAGATAAGATGGTTTACAGCTTCATGGAAAGTGACGTGGTGACATGCAGCTTCCCTAAGCGCAAACATTTTTGATATGCATAATTGCACAGCAAGTTTTAACAAGAGCTGTGGTTGACTTGGTTTGGACTTAGGTAAATGCAATAGCTAAATATATAGCATTTAGTCGGTATGTGAATGATGTAATTTTGTTTGTTGTGAGGAATAGTTTTGATATTACTGTCACGTTCGGCTGATTGGTCGTCTGGAGTGCCTATCAAGGCAACTCGAAAAGTTACAGACCACCTTAAATTTACCTTGATAGAAAGGTTAGCTCTGTCTGTAATAGAAACATTGTTAAATCTGAATTGTATGAGGTGTGTTAAGTTGCAACTACTTGGGATGACCGGTCACAAGGTCCTGTTATCCTCTTCCCCAGTTTTATAATATATGAGTAAATATGAATTTTTTTTGGTGTCTGTCTAATTTATGAACGTGAACTTTGAACTGAATTAGATACAGAGAACGAACAAGACGAATTGATGGCAATGACAACAGATCTGACTCCTCCGACAAACGACAAGCATGATAAAACAATAAGAAAACCACAGTATTTTAATTATTCATCCAGTTCAGAAGACGATGATGACGAAGATGATGATGAAGATGAGGCATCCAGTAGAATGACAACGGGGGGATGAAGAGGCGTATGCCATGTTTGGCATGTTCATTAAAAAATGAGGTGTGCAGTGATGCTTAAAATCGGGAATACAAAAATGTGCACAAAGTTCAGCCTAACACAGTACGTGGAAGGGGGAAAGGGGGGGGGGAATAATCGGTGAGGTCATGTTTCAGTTTCAGTGTAAATTACACTGTTTGTGACTATTGTTGTGGGTATTTTATGCATATGAAATGTAACTTGTCTGAGTGCGGGCGTAGTATTTTGTCCTTGGTTAACGGTTGCTGTCTGTCGTAAAATTAGAGCTTGTTATGTCTAAACAGCTAAACCACGGAATGTTGCATTGACCAAATTATTTGGACTTGCTCTTATGTGAACCTGCCGTGAAAAGAAGACTACTGTGAATACCGTGAAATTTCTGTTCTTTGAAGCATCGTATTTCCTGAGTTTTTTAAATATAATTTCATCAAGAAAACTTTTTTTAATCTGTAACTGTCCACAAGTGAATAGACTAAACATGTCTTTGTTAAAACAAATTGAAACAGGAGGCTATGGAAAATTTGGCGAAGATTGATCAAAGCAAATTGGAGATATTCGCGAGAAACGAAAACCGTATCATATTGGACCGACTATACTCTAAACTGATTTCAAAGCTCCCGCTGGATCAGTCTTGACTCCTCCCCGAGATCAAAGCTGCAAATAAGAAGTTATCGGTTATTCAAGAAAGTCATCCGGTGGAGGATCCGAACCCTGCTCTTTCAGAGATTAAACTTCTATGTGTTTCCAATTCCAATGTGTCCTCTTTAGTGAGAAAAACAAACCATCTCGCCGATGGCAGCCTGAGCTCAAACCTCCTTATGATGTTTCCTCCAGGCGGAAATGTACACAGTTGCAAAGCATTGATGAAGCCAGCTGAAGACTGTTGGAGGAAAAAGCTAGAGAACCGAAAACACAGCACTTGTCTCTGATCGGTGCCATACAGACACTAAATGCACGGAGGCGCTTGTGGGAACCGGTTGTTGATAACGGTCTTTAGGAACATGTCGTCAACTAATTGAACAAGGTTGTCCTCGCCCTCTCATGACCTCACTTCTTCCTCTCCCACGTTGCCATTTCACGTATTCATCGTCGCGCCAAGTTCTGCTGCGCACAATTTTCGCCGCGCACCGTCACAACTAGCCAGATCGATCTCCGTCACTTTACTAGAACAGCGACGAAATGTTTTTGCCCCCTGCTCACCATGAATTAATTTATGAGTAAGTATTAGAAAGAAAACGGAAAATGCAGAATGTGAATCAAGCTTTCTTGGAACACCTTGGAGTTTCTTGGTGTCCATGTTATCAGTTCTTTTCACAGTAACTACCTGGCGTGAACCATTCTCGTTCCTGTAGTGGCCCATGTAGACACTTTGGAAACTTGCTTCCATGCGGCTCATGGATATTGCAGATGTAACTCATGATTGACAACCACTTTTGTTTCACCAGTTCTCCATCACCAGCGCTCCTGCTGATTATCCAGTAGAGGTGGGTTGATATTGATCTTGCCCACAGCTGAATTTTATTTAGGGCCTTTCGCTGTTTGCTCAGTGCCTCCAGTTTCTTGTGAATGCCTGTAAATTTGACCAAATCATAGTTTCACATGTTGTCCATCACATATTTTCTGGTATTCGTCTAATAAAAAGGTATCTCGATGTGATAAGGGTAAAGAGATATAGGAAATAAACTTCTTGTGATGAGCATCTAAATAATCTGGCATATTTGAAAAAAAAATGAGTTTCTTTTTTTTTTTGCTCAACCCTATCCTGACTCCTAACCCTATTCCTAACTCTAAACCCAAGCTCTAGGCGAGAGTGTCTTGAAAGATAGGAAACTCTCTTATTCCAGGAGCGAGCGAGGTGACAGAAGATCTCCAGACAAAGATACCCCTATCTAGCAAAAGTTTCGGCCTATTCACTTCCTGACATTCTCAAGAGTCTGAGCCACGCGTGGGTCATGACTCCCAAATATCCTTACATTGTCTCCGAAATTTGTCTGAGTTGCGGTTTAAGCAACAGTAGTTCAGTGCAGTGCGACGTGCAAAACCGCAACCCTCTACTGAGGTGTGGAAACACTAAAAGCAGCGTGACTGTTATTCTCATTGTCTGTGGGTAAACACGTTGACTTCGTGCGCAATCACCGCTGGTGTAATCCGCAATAACTCAAGTAGTTATACTACAAACACTGAGCGAGACCTGTCATTGGCAACAGCTGGAGCCATCAGTTCTGATCTTACAGGTTTGTAGGTTTATGAACGGGACCAGCCGACACTTCTGATCTTGTGGGCCTATAGGTTTCTGAACATGGCTAGGCGACACTTCTGATCTAATGGGCTTACGGGTTTATGAACAATGCCATATACATTACACATATGCCACCACCTTGTTTGTATGGCTTTCGTCATTTGGTGTAAGTTGACAGTGCAGCTGTTAAAAAATAATAACGGAAGCTGTCACTCCGTCCTTATCATACAATAACATGTGCGAGTGAATAAGCGCGATCCATAATAGACATTTTTTGTTTTTATTTTTGGCCCGTCCAATCCTCTTGCGACAAACGCTTCTTAAATATGAATGGACTGGGGGTGGATGTAGGGAGCGTGACATGATGTTTTCGAACGCGGTGAAATCCGAAACTGCTGTAGGTAAACTCCATTGCCTCTGCACTGCAGTGATAATAAAGGTATCCACAGGTAGCACGCAATCTTATTTTGGTCAACTAAGGTCCCATTCATAGAATGGATGTCCAAGCTGGTACCTATAATAAAGCTTGGGGACGCTTTCACATAACGTCTATGTATTTCATAATGGTGTCACCTACACTCATGAAATTTAACATACTATTTTCATCTCTAACGAGCTGAGTGGTGGTTTTCGTTTTTCTATAAGGAAGCTTTGTATTTTTTGAACATTTATCCTTCTTTGTGAAAGTTCGTTCAAATGCCAGCTGTTGCTTTGAATGGGCTGAAACAAAAGTTGCTCTTCTACATAAGTTGCTCATCTACAACAGGGCTACGTTTATTTAATTCCTGAAGTTTGACAAAATGAGAAACCACACACCTTTCTGAGCAACGACAGTATCAGTTTCTAGGCAAGCAAAGATGGCCACGATTAATGTGCAAGAGACAAGAAACAATGCACTGGCTTGCGAATACTGTTTGCTATACGTATAGCTTTGCTCATTCATCGGATAATGACCACCGTCGACTGGTGCCACATCCTCTTCCGACATAAGGCCGTTGATAAGATATTCCACTGTCAAATTTGATACCGTAGACGACTGCCGTCTTGATGTCAACAAAGAGGTGCGGCTTCCCATTTTGTCAAAGTACAGGGGCCAAACAAATGCAATCCAGAATTCACAGTGAAGTTATAGGTACAGTGATGTATTATCCTAAACATTTGACCATGCGAATGCAGCTGTATAGAATTCATTCATGAGGCCCCACGGTATGATAATTAATTTATAGCCCCAGCTTACCAGAGGTCATATAATCTATAGACTAAGCAAAGCACTGTAATCCCGGTTCCACTGAATACGTATCCGGCAACATACTGTGGCGCATCTTCGAAAAATTCTGCCATGTTTCCGTTGTATTTGTAGAAGCGATCACTGACAGTCGTTGCTGTGCCATTGATGGTGATTTGTAAAGCGGCCAAGACGTCAGCGGCTACCGAAGCTATAATACAGAACAAAGGGGAAAAGTTATGATCTGTTTTGTTTAATTAGGTACTGTCAACCCAACATGGTCGCAACATTTCTTTCGTCTCCTTTGTATCTATGCAAATGTTCTGCAGTGTAATGAATTTTTCTCAGAAAATTTTAATGTCACCGAATAAAGACAAGTCTGCAATTTTGTCTAGCTCCTGAGAAATACCCATTAAACAGGTCTGTCATTTGCTACTTATGTAAACATCAAATATCAAATCAGATCTGCAATACCGGAGATCCTATCAATATTGTACTGAGCAAAATAATCGAAAGCAAAATGCACTCTTGGAGAAATAAGAAATTCTTCTTAAGTGACGAATTTTTCAACTGTATGAAGGTTCATTAACACGGTTTTAATTTCAGTTTTTTTTCGGATGAAGTTGGGGATAGGGGACATAGAGAAGGCTCAATCTCTTTGTGAACTCAAGGCATTCTAGTCATTGTATGTATTCGGGGTTTCGTCGTTGTACAGCAGAAATTTGTTTGGTTGTGAAAATACCTTAGAAGACCTAGTTTTTCAGAAACAGTTTTTTTTGCGAAATTTATGGAGTAAGCTTAGTCCGTGTGTGTGTGTGTGTGTGTGTGTGTGTGTGTGTGTGTGTGTGTGTGTGTGNGTGTGGATGTGTGTGGATGTGTGTGTGTGTGTGTGTGTGTGTGTGTGTGTGTGTGTGTGTGTGTGTGTGTGACAGACACATAGATAGGCAGACAGACAGACAGACAGACAGAAAGACAGACAGACAAACAGACAGACAGTCAGACAGACATACAAACCGACAGACAGACAGACAGATAGAGAGGAGCGTGTATGCCTGTACTATTTTCAATTCTTTTAATGACCGCCCCTCATTATTTGAACATTATTGATCATTGGATTTTTTTTAATACTTTGAAAATTTCATAATGATGAAATTTTGTTTCATACAGTGACTGTGAAAAATGCCTATGGTCATTGTGGTGCCACATTGCCCTGAAGGAAGCCCCTTGTAAAGAGAAGTGTGAATAATCGTCCAATGTAATTAGAAAACTAATATACTGAGGGAGAGGGAAGAGAGGAGGGAGCAAAAAAAAAAAAACACCAAAAAATACCCAAAACTCTTATTCAAAATTCACTGACTTCAGTGGCGGATGTAGAGAACTCTCTTTTGTATAATTTCTCATTCCCAAACCTCTCTCTAACCCTGATGCCGTTTAGTATTGAGCTAAGGTTTCATTTGGGTTTGGAGGTGGGGAAATGCACCTCAGGGACAATACGTAGACATCAACATTATCCAGGAACTCTCTCATTCATGAAATTCTTTCTCCCCTTTCTGCTAACCTGAATCCTGCCTTTAACCCTAAACCTAGATGGGAGAGAGTGTACCTGGATAATACCACAGCTGTACCTTAAAAGGGCAAAGGACTGTGTTTAATGTTCTTGTACACAGCCATCAAAATACTGTGTGTGTCTCTAACTAGATGAACAGGGCTACGATAACTTTTGCGTCTTGTGACAACAAGTGATAGTGATTAAAAATTCAGGCATGCATGATATGAAACAAAATAATGTTAATTCATTCAATAGTATAGCTCAGAAATATGGGCTGGAGAACTCTCGGAACGCATGCAAAATATAAAAATTAAAAAAAACTGTTACATCTGTGGCAATTATTTCTGAGTACGTCATTTTGTGATCTAAAAAGTAACAATATAATTCGAGTTCATAATTTAACATGGCATTTGTCGCTCTCAAAAAGTATCTCGACACTGACCCGGAAGTGACTCAGGCTTCCGTGATATCAAATAGCAGATTCAAATGAAATGAAACAAAACAGGGATGTTTTTCCTGTGTATATGTTTTAAATTTCTAGAGGATTTCTTTATCCGAGACTCTCCCAACACCCCCCNCCCCCCACCCTCCATGGCGTTTGGGTTAGGGAGTAGGATTGGGAAAGAGAAAGTATAAGTGAATGAGTTCGTAGACAATGATGATGTCTATTTCATAAAATACATTCAAGACGATTGATACGAAGTCCACACGACCCGTTAAATTATTTCGTATTAAACATATATTTCGAATATCCATGATAAATGATGAGGGGAAAGAAACTGGTCATTTGCCTATATGTGTTCATAGCATGACAACCAAGCTCATCAAAAACGTCTTGTTGAATTGATCAATAAATAATAACAATTAACATACCTTCATCTGGTCTTGAGTTTAGTAAGCTTTCCTTTTTTTTTTTGAAGGGGGTTTGGGGGGGGGGTCACTTGTGCTTTATTGCAAGTGAGAAAGACTGTGGTCTATTATGGAGAATTAGATAGTAGGGGATGTATATCAGAGCTTGATGATTAACGATGGGATCTCTTACCATTGTAAGAATAACATTAGTGCGTCGGTGCTGAAAGTTGCAGGAGCCAAATTGTAAAAGCCTCTTTGAGCCATTAAATAAAATTTTCTCCTCGAACCACAGGAACGTTCCGAGAAGGCCAAGGCTAGTCTGCAGGTCTGGTGCCATCACTGTGCTCAAATTATATATTGTTTACAATGCGGGTCCTTTATTCAGATTTTTCACAATTTTTATATTAGATGGGAAGGGATTAAAAATCTGGCCTTTTGCCGATCACAGGCCCGCACAGATGAAATTCGCTGAAGTTATTGGGAAAGACTGTCTGCAACAACTATTTTTTAAAAAAAAACTAGTCAAAGCACCGGCAAAATTTGCGGCGTTGTGCGAAGGAAACTACCCAACTTCATCTACATCATTAACACCGCTCCTCTTTTTGTAATTATTGTGCTCACACACGTCATTGTGTGTAAAATATCGGTTAGGC
This sequence comes from Ellobium chinense, assembly GCA_033807755.1. NCBI lineage: Eukaryota > Metazoa > Mollusca > Gastropoda > Ellobiida > Ellobiidae > Ellobium > Ellobium chinense. Next base: position 51,761 of record JAWQUT010000609.1, on the reverse strand, counting down.
TGAAAATAAATAAAAAACCAATTAAAATTAATGATTTTTCTCAACGCCAGCTTCTCTAAAAACCCGCCATATTTGAAGACATTGGTCTCAAAACACCAATTTGACTGCAGACCATATATATAGCTCCATGCTGCAGACACTACAACAGCAATGACGTCATGAGCATAAACCTAAGATTAAAAATTGGAACAGGTAATTTGGATACGGGAAAATATATTTTTTACATATTTCTGAGACAATCAGGAACAGCGCTACCCATCAATTTGTAAAATAAAAAGGACCAGATATGGTCGGTATGTGACTTACACATGATGAAATCAGTCGAAAAATTAATCCCCACGATGTGCATGGGATGAAGCGTTATTTGGCTGTTGGCACGGCCAAGTCTAGATCTAGGACTTGCATCTTTGCATCTTCCATCTTTCCTTTTCGTACCGATGATTATGTTCACTCTGGTGATCGACTCTCGACCCGGCATCTGATACAAACATGATACAAATGCTACATTTCAGAAGCGAACCGCAAAAACCAATGACGTATGGTCCATTTAAAAAAACCCAAGTGGGACAGTATTCACGAAACAAAGAAAATTTACATACTTATCAAAATAATACTTGCGGACCGTTTAAGGCGAAGAAACACCTTCAGACCAACAGGAAGGTGATGCAAAATTTCGGGCTGGTTGGTGCACAAATAGTCGAGATATGGCTGTTACAAAATTTCACGAGTTTTTTTTATAATATAAGATTCAAGACCGACTTTCACCACTTTTGAGGTGTGGTTTCATGTTATACGATTTTTTCTATACATTATGTTTATTATTTCTATGTCTACACGCTGTTTATTCTCTGCTACTATCGACTTTGATAGTCCAGTGTTTTCGACCAGTTAGGCTCCTGCAAATTAAATGCACCCTTAGCAGCGTCCAACGTGCAGAATTAATGTGATTCTTACGATGGTAGGAGATCCCATTGTCAGTGCACAAGTTCTCAGTTAATTCTTCGTAATCAACGTGTTTATCAATGTAATGCTGATTATATTTCGTAGCTTTAATAAACTGCAAGGACTTGAAAAAGGTTCTGTAATATACCTTGCTTCATATTAAGTGATTTTTTTTTGTGCAATATCCATATCGGTGTTCGAGGGTATTCTGCTGTTATTGTTGTTGTTGTTGCTTCTGCTGCTGTTGCCGCTGCTGCTGCTGCTGCTGTTGATGTTTTTGCCTCAAAATGTTGTATATAGGGAGCTGGTTTACTTTATTCATATGCACAATAATATATTATGTACGCCTACTTTGAGTTTTTTTTGTATATTCTGTCCTTTAAGTGCAACTACGTGAAATTACTTTTAGCGCTTCTGTTTCACTTGTTTCGTGAAAATGTAACATTTGTTTTGACGTTTATTACGTATGGTTTATAATGGGCGTAGGTGCCAGTTTGGTTTTTCGTCAACTGTGAAGTGGCGCCTCCTCTTAATGATAATATCACACCAGAGGTCCATATATTCGGAGTGATTTCTATCGTTTTTTGCAGTAGATCTTCCAAAGTCTGTAAACCTCACAGAAGTTTCAGGTAATTATAACTACTGCTCTATGTTTGTCCATCCTTTTCATCTCTCACTCACTCTCACGTGATTTTGCAGAAGATAGCCCCAAGTCTGAAAGTCTTCCAGAATTTTCAGGTAAGTATGACTACTGCCCTTTGCCTGTCCTTTTTTTTTCATCTCTCTCTCTCTCTCTCTTTCTTTTTATTTCTCTGTCTTTCTTTCTCTCTTTCTGATGTTTTTTTTTAAAAAATCCCTTACTATCCGCCCCCTTTGTATCTTCGATCTTTATTCTGGCTATGGATTAGAAAGCTTCATTCTTTTCTCTCTCTCACTCTCTAAAATCTATCTATCTATCTATCTATCTATCTATCTATCAGAGAGAGAAAAACAGTCAAACTGATAGAAATAGCGATACCATTCGATGCCTACATTGATCGATCTTACCAATCAAAGTTCGACAAGTACTACCCATTTTCTTTAGAGATCAATGCCATGGGCTATCATTGTGAAATTATTGTGCTAATTATAGGTAGTTTAGGCCATGTTCATAAGAGGTTTACATCTGGTTTGAAAAAGCTCCACCTCAATAATTCAGAATGCAAATTCCTAGCCAAATTTTGCAGCATAAGTGCCATAATTGGTTCCAACCGTATATGGCGACAGCGATGTAAACTCTATAATAGACAGATTTAATAATGTCCACCAACTTATGTAATTTCCACTTATAAATGTTAAACTATGGTTATAGCACCAGTCCTAATTATTGTCCATTCATCTTGTAAGTAAGACGAGATATCACCAGTTATTTTCGGTCATTGTGTAACAGGTTAAATGTCTGCAATGTCATTCTATAATTTCCTGCAAAGGTATAGTGTGTGGAATATTGTACCTGAACTAAATGGAAATAAAGAATATTATATCTATCTATCTATCTATCTATCTATCTATCTATCTATCTATCTATCTATCTATCTATCTATCTATCTATCTATCTATCTATCTATCTATCTATCTCTCTATCTCTGTCTGTCTGTCTGTCTGTCTATCTACCTACCTACCTACCTACCTACCTACCTGTCTGTCTGTCTGTTTGTCTGTCTGTCTGTCTGTCTATCTGACTGTCTGTCTGTCTGTCTGTCTGTCTGTCTGTTTGTCTGTCTGTCTTTATGAATGTCTGGCCGTCCGTCCGTCCGTCCATCTTTTTCTCTCGCTATCTCTCTCTGGCCACACTAACATAGTGTAGTATGATGGTCTTTCTTTCTTTCTTTCTCTCATTTTCTCACTTTCTTTCTCTCTCTCTCTCTCTCTCTCTACTCTCTCTCTCTCTCACACACACATCCACTCACACCCCCCCCCCCCNNCCCCAACACACACAATTTCTTTACCCCTCCCTCACCCAGTTTCAATTCTCACACAGTCATAATAATATCACCCCTTATTTTATACCAATGATAACAGTCTATCCCCAGCCACCAACAACACTCTGAACTGCAAGAAACAATGAATCCCTTATCTCTGGTAGCGCTGGCACTTTTTGCCACTGTTTGCCTAGGAGCTGTTGCTCCGGATGATGCTGGTGACATTGTGCTTGCCGGAGAGGTAGTTGCTATTCCTGGTATTGTTGCTGTCGTAGCCGTAGTCATAATTTTCAGTAGGGTGGTTAACAACATAGTGCAAAGCATTGCAATGCTTTACACTACACTACACTACACTACACTACACTACACTACACTAACTACACTACACTACACTACACTACACTACACTACACTACACTACACTACAATACAATAAATATGATACAATACAATACAATAACAATATGTGTAATTAAAAATGATGATACTTAAAATCTCTCTTTTTGTATATTTTATCCACTCGTCTACATTTCGGCAATGGCACAAGGACATATATACACACACACACACACAAACCAGGCGCACACACACACATGCATGTGCCCGCACACAAGCCTCTGAGGCCAGTCTCTTCAATATCAATTTTATAAAGCTGGACAATTTCTTAAGTCAAAATTTATTGTGCACCCAATCCATGTCAAATGGGGCAATGGCTATCGCCACATCTCTTTTCATTTTATGAAATTTGTACCACATGTAGAGGTGGTCAGAACATGAACACATGGAAACTTTCAATTCAAAATATTGATTTTTGAAGTTTATATGAATTTTTGAGATTTCAAGGGAATTATGCGAAAAATTAAGAATTGCTGTCCAGTCCATTTTTGAGATCTTGTAACTTCAAAAGTAAAAATCTTAGAGATCTGAAACTTAGTAACCGGTTGTAGTTTTGATCACAGATTAAAAAGTAGAAATAAAACATTTCTCGCGTAAAAACTTTTGAGGTTTTCTGCCCCTGAAAACGGCTCTGTGAAAGAGACCCACTGAAAATTGTATTTTTTCCCGTTTTCCTCTACAGAAAATTTACATTTTGTTCAACCTGTCCTACTTTGGATGTGGGTTCTGTAACCTCTACTCTCTTTATAAACATACTTTTCAATGGAGGAGTCAAATATAAGCCTTCATATGTGCATGAAAATGATGTTAAGCTCTGAGATTTTAGAAAAAATCTGGGGCGGGCTGTTTGACCATTTCAGAATCCAAAGGATACCAAATTTTGCCATTTTTAAGTGGGGTAACGTTAACACTAAGTCATCGTTCAAGAGGATAAAGCTTCTGAAAGCCTCATTTTGGCTCAGAGTATTACTTAACGTAGTCAGAATGCATACTGGATTGTTGAACAAAACGAAATGACATGCTTTTATTTTATATAGAGAAAAATATTGAAAAAAAAAGTGTGCAAATTCTCAATTTGTACAACCAAAGTAAGTCATTAACTCGGTTTCTCCATTTCTGCATGCAGGATCTGGATGAAAGAGCTACACTCCTTGACTACATTAGAACTGCTTGTTCGTGCATTAAACTTTTCGTGAAACGAGATGAGGACATTGCAGTTGAGGTATGGGATGTACTGTCAACTTTTATCAGTAGCGAACCTGATAGTACTCGTATGATGACTGCCTATATATATATATATATATATATATATATATAATATTATGTTTACTAGCATGGACACTTATTCTATGAACGCAATCGGATGGCTGCAATTAAGGTTTTCCCGTTGGTACGGTACTACACAGCTTCACACTGCATGGCGGGATTTTAATTGTGCAAAAAATGGAGGGGGTTGGGGGGAGGCACAAACTTGCCCATACAGTTTTAATGGAATCTTACACCTTCGGAAAATCGACACTGACACTAAATTTTTTCGATGCAGTTTCATGCAGGTTGACGGTTTAAAGCGAATTTAAAGTGGTTTCAGATATTATCGCTTTTGACGACAATATACTCGTATCACGTCCCCGGTCGTTTCTTATAATAAATAATATAGATAACGTATATCGCGTGACACCAAAATAAGTTTCCTTAACTACAGAGTTTATTAACTAAAAGAACTCAAATCTTATCCACTTGAAATGTGGTATAAATTAGGAGATAGATATTGTTTGCCAATGCTGCACATTTCAGTTACAGGCCTATAGCTAGTGTGGGTATGTCAGAAATTAAAAAAAAACACGTCTTACAGAAGGCATACCTGGCATGTAGCCAAAAACACAGGTCCCGAGACACCGACAATTTATTTTTTGACATTGTTGTTGTTGTTGTGGTGGTGGTTGTTGTCGTCGTTGTAATTGTCGTCGTTGTTGTCGTTGTTGTTGTTATCGTCGTCGCCGTCGTTGTTGTTGTTGTTCCTGCTTCTATTGTTGTTGTTGTTGTTGTTGTTGTTGTTTTTGTTTTTGTTGTTGTTGTTGTTGTTGTTGTTGTTGTTGTTGTTGCTTTGCTGTGACAAAACGCTTGCAACAATTATTATTTATTACATTTGCCTGTTGATGTGCTAAAAAAAACCCAACTCATTCCTCTTCTGTGTAACTTTGAAAGTATTAGACTTTGAATTAAGTAATTATTTGCTATGGACTCGCCCGGAATATGGTGGCAGTTGAAACTCGTGAATTGTTGGAAAATTTTACATTTTCCATCTAGTCTTATGTCTGTCAGGACTGCTTTTGTCTGGTCCCTACAACGTCGCGAAAAGGGTTGTCCTTACCAAAGGAAGTCTCAATCTCTAGACAAACCAAGCTGGCTGGGACATCTACGGCAGAGCAAGAAATAGAGGATCTGTAATGAGTGTTTGTTTAATATGAAATTTGTTATACATTTATTACATTATTTCCCAGAGGTTTGCCAGAAAACGATGAATCTATAACGTATTTTATAAATCTGATATCAAACAAACACGAGTTTCAGATCCTTTTTATCATATAAATTTTGACTAATAAAAAAAACATGAATTTTTAATTATGAAAAGGAACCTCAGGTGGCCCTCACTCTGTTTGAGACACATCAATCATAACTGAACTGAATGAATCACACAGTTACGCAACACAAAGTCGATCCAAATAGCTGACAATCATCGATAAAACTTCAGACCACAGGAACCACATTTTAAATACTGTACATTAATTCAAATGTCAGGGATGTAAATGGCCAAGAGCAAAAAATCAGGAAAATCTCCTCCCCCCCCCCCCCNCCCCGAGGTTCAAAATGCGGATGCAGTGTTCCGCATAAGGTTTCATAGTAACAAATCTTGTAAATACATTACTGAACTGCAAGAAAGAGGACATAAAAGAACATGATAAAGAGAGAAAGAAATACTGCTTTGAACTCACCATACTTTCTTATTTATTCACCTGCTCACCATGCTTTCTTTTGAAAGCATCCACTATGACCTGGATAATAATAAGTTACTTTTTGGTGAAAAAAACCCTAATGTCTTGGACACAAGGCCACTTCTCTTTAGGGGCTGTTTCAAAGTTGGCCTTCCTTTTTGCAGGGGGGTCCTGTGATACATGTTCTTGGTTCTTGGAAGGCACACTTTTGTAGTGGGAAGGAATCAGGGACAGTTCATGCACAGATTCTTTAAGTTTGGGCACAGCTGGCTTTTTATGTTTCTTCGCACTTTTCATTCTGGTGGCAGCAGTCTGCATGTAGTAAATGAGGGAGGGATCAACTGGAGACTTCACAGTACTTCTGTGACTGTGATAAAACTGCACTGAGGTCTTGCCAGCATTGAGCAAAATGTACTTCTGCTTCTGGATAGCTTCATAAGTGCTGACAAGCATTCTGTTCATGGTTCACGAGAGTTAGGATGAAAACTGCCACAACTAAATCCAAATATCTTGAAAAGACGTCACTTGATCTACTGACAAGCCTAGGGCCTTGTGCAAAGCCACGCTACTTTAACGAGACAGACAGTGACAGTCTGGAGCCTTCATAAGTTTGCATCAGTGTACCAGGGTGACGACCACAAAGCAGCCAAATCAATTTGAAATCTTGCCAGGGCAAATCAAGTTAGTCTGTATGTTACAATAATCATTCCGGCATACTAGACTAGATCTACATGTATATATATGCCAAACACAGACCAACATTAGTCCAATCGTCCAGCCTGGCAACAAGCAAGCAATTTCCGGCCAGTTCTAAACGGTAACTTCGTAGTTAAAAACGTTCGCAATCGAGCGAGAAAAATAATTATTATTTCCGCGCTCGACTACTTTCTCGGCCAAAACCGGAAGATTTACATCCCTGAAATGTTTAACTGAACGGAAACTGAAATGTGAAGAGAACGATGACAAGCGATAAGAAAGACAGACTGATTTTTTTTTTTTAAATCTAGGGAGAGGGAAACCCCACGGCAATGAAAATAGTAACGAAAGAAATGACGTCATATATTCATGACATCACAAAAGAAAAGACCTCACATAATCATACGCTTAGAGGTTTCTAAGGCTTCCAATCAAAGTATTCGTAAGCAGGTCAAAGTCAAATATTTATGTAGTATTACACACCGGGAATAGACCCTGTTTATATGACAAAAGACTGAAATGACTTACGAGTAGTTTTTGCTATGTTCATAGCTTTGCTTCATTCATTAGCATACTTACGACCGTAATTTTTGCTATAGCCTCCTCCGACACAAGGCTCTTGATAAGAAGTTCCACTAAGAAGTTAAAAACCGTAAATAGCTGCCACCATGTTGCCGAGCTCTCTCCTGCGGTGATCTCAAAAGATGCTAATGTCATTTTTAATCAGTCTGCAATAAGATATGCAGTGTACACATTTTCTAACTGTGACTGGAGAGAATCAATCAAAAACATATCCCTGATTCTTCCGTTGCTAAGGATCTCCCACAGAAGACAGGGACCGCCCTTTTCACGACATGGCAGGGACCAAACAAACGCAAACCCGTTGTTGTTTTTCGTTTGTTCTGCTGCTGTTGCTGCTGCTGCTGTTGCTGCCGCTGCTGTTGCTGCTGTTGCTGTTGCTGCTGTTGCTGCTGATGATGATGATGCTACTGGTGCTACTGCTGCTGCTGCAGCTGCTGTTCTTGTTATGTTTGTTGCCTCATGATTTACACCGATTTAACACCTCAGATGCTGGAGGTCCGCAGCAGTGTTGAAAAACGAGCGATACCTTCTTGGCTACAGCGCGCTTTCAAAGCCACGTGTGATTTCGTTGGTCGATCAAAGCGAGAAATCGCTGCTGAGCCCCAGGTAGGTGCAGTCATAATTATGTTAGCCTCAGGGCCGAGGGAATAGAGGTATGAAGATACTATTTTTTTCTACTGTTGGCTGTATTAGCTTTTAAACCCCTTATAAGTTATTACTTTCCAAATGTATTGTTTTAACTCTTCCTCCAAATGTTGATACATAGGAAAATGTCCTAAACTCTATTAGTTTTTGAGAACTTTAAGAGTGAATCAGGCTTCTTCATATTTTATGTCTTTTCACACAATAAAAATGTAACCTTACTCACCTAGCAATAATCACGAAGTTTATACTTGCGAGGCAAACCCCTATCTATTCCGAATCTACAATAATAATTGCACTTATATTTATAAGCCTTTGAAATTCAACCCAGTCTCATACCCCCTTCCCATTACCAATTTAATTTTCTGATTTTGAGGAACTATATAATACTGCATACCCTTAATTCAAGTACTGGTGATATCTTCATACCTAGAAGAGCTAAACAATCCAATATACTCACCACTCACCAGAAGTTAAAACCTCTAAAGGGAAATTAATCTTTTTCTAAAATTTATGTCCCATGCACTAGACTTGTATAGGTGAGTCTCACGTTTTGCTTTTTGTTGGGTTTTTCATCCC
>JAWQUT010000608.1:362156-370134 GCA_033807755.1 Ellobium chinense | reverse complement strand
GAGGGAGGCGGGGAAGGGGGGTTTGACCCTCAATCTCCTCCACCTAGCGGGGCGTGGGGTGCTAGTTATGGTCATAGTAAAGTGTGTGTATGTATGTGTGTGTGTGTGTGTGTGTGTGTGTGTGTGTGTGTATGTATGTATGCGTGTGTGTATGTGTATGTATGCATGTATGTATGTGCACATGTGTGTGTGTGTATGTGTGTGTGTATGTCTATATGTATGTATGTATGTATGTATGTATGTATGTATGTATGTATGTATGTGTGTGTGTGTGTGTGTGTGTGTGTGTGTGTGTGTGTTTGTATGTATGTATGTATGTATATGTGTGTGTGTGTGTGTGTGTGTGTGTGTGTGTGTGTGTGTGTGTGTGTGTGTAGGGACGGGGTTACTTGTTCCCTGTTATTAGAAACACCATCACTGCCCTCTAGACTAGAGGTGATTTCAGAGGCAGAGAGGAACAAATTGTTTGAACAGACATGAAAAATGATATAGGTGAGGAATGAGGAGAGGGAGAGGGCAGAAAAGAGAACATAAAAAGGAAAATACTGCTGTGACCGGTTTTTTTATATTTTTCTTATTTAGTACAGATGCAACAATATGTTGTTTTGGCAGCCTATATATATATTTGCCATTTTATATTGACGTTCGATTAGCCATAAGTTATTAATATGTTTCTAAACTGGTTCAGATAAATCAAGTGAATAAATTGGGAAGAGAATACTGCACAGATGAGGAAGGAAGGAAGGAAGGAAGGAAGGAAAGGAGAAATGATAAAAGAATGGACAGAGAAAGCGGAGAAAGAAGGGAGGGAAGAAAGACAAGGATGGAGCGAAGGAAGCAGGTGGGTGGGCTGATACAGAAGATGGCCGGACAAACAAACAGACAGACAGACAGACAAACAAACAAACAAACACAGACAGTACAGAAATATGAACGAATAAAAGGAAGGGGAAAATAAAATATTGAAAAGGACAGAAAAGATGAGAGGGAAGGAAGAAGACAGACAGACAGACAGGCAGACAGACAGACAGACAGACAGACAGACAGACAGACAGACAGACAGACAGACAGATGAAAGACAGAAATGGGAAGGAAAACAAGCCACCCTGTACCGTGTTGTTCATCCTGTATCTCACACTAAAGTACAAGGATGCTGGAGGATGAATCATAAAATTATAAGAACCACCAGATCGGCTGTGGGACAATATTATTAAACAACAGAAAATAAAACCCATCATATTCACATTCATATGTCATCCAATAAAGCTTTTGTTATTAACTGGACCTGAACCGGGCGTGGTGTGACATCAAGGAAAACTAAGCTGTAGTCTGGCGGGACAAGTCAGGTCAAAACAACATTCTACGTGGCAGATCCCNCCCCAACCCCCTCCTTCTCCCCTCCTCACCCACCCACTGTTTCCCGATAGGCGTTTCCGACTCTCTTTCTTGCAACAACTGACAAGCTCAGTTTTTTTTTTTAAAAGTTTAATGCGGTTCAATCTTGAACCATATGATATGTTACCCACAACTTATGTCTTAATACTATAGGCTATATATATATATGGCTGTCTATGGCTTTTTATAATGATCGGTCCCTACTAGCCCCTTCTCCCGCCGCCTCAACAACAAACAAACAAACAAACAAACAAACAAGCAAACAAACAAATAACACACAAATACACACAGAAACAAACACACACATGAACACACACAAACACATAAATAAACAAACACACACACAAATAAACACACACACAAACAAACACATAAATAAACAAACAAACACATACACAAACAAACAAACACACAAACAGACACTAACCAAATACACACACAAATAAACACACACACAAACAAACAAACAAACAAACAAACAAATATGCGCGATGTCATGAAGTAAAGGTGATGATCGTTCAGGGATCATCTATTTCTGTCAGGACGAAACACAGTATAACCTCGATAGTAAGTACTCACTGAATAAGTAAACCTCGTTATTAAGTATGAATTTCACATGCACACATTGACTATTATTCTGTCATTAAAATTTCATTCTTGAGGTGAACCTGGATTTAAAAAAAAAGAGAGGCACTACTTTTTTTCCAGAGATTATAATGCTCATAACATAGTGTGCAACTTATGCCAATCAGTGCACTGGATTACTGGGCAAAATTTCACACCGAAGTGCTAAATGGTGCATTCTCCTCCTTCAACGGTCATGATAATAGAACAAGTGTCATTACTGATGGCACCAATTGTTTGACATCAGATTTCACCCACGTCTCTTAGAAACCCCTACGCATGATTCTATGCAGACTTCTTTTGGATTTTCTATCTTGACGCAGAATTATCAGAAACCAGCAATTTACATCTAGACAACAGAAAATCAGGAAAACCCTCCATAGGATCACGCAGAAACGTATTTAAGAGACGTGGATAAAATCAGGAGTAAAAAAGACGGGTTCCTTCCAAATGACAATTGCTCTAAGATCGTCATCCTTTAGGGAGAAAAATGCACCATTCAGCACTTTGCTGTGCAAGTTTGCATAGGAATCCTCTGGACTCATGGTGATAAGTTGCACACCAAGTTATGCGCTTTACAATCTTTAGAAAAGTGAATTGCCTCCCCTTAGGGTGGACCTCGGTCAAAAATGATTACTTTATAATTGAGGTGGATCTCGATAAAATGTATACCTCGAAAGGTAAGTATACTTTTCGCATGCACCTAGGTATACTTTATATCGCGGCTGTACTTTATGTCGATATTATACCGATCTGATAATCTGAGATGTGATACTGATCCTCTAGTCAATAATAAACTCAATAATTCAAATTCATATCAAATGACGAAGACCTTTTTTAACAGCTGCGGCAGAAACAATTTTTTTTTTGTTCAGCTTGAAACTTTCCACGCGTTGGAATTTCTATTCATGTGGGGTAACGATGACAAGACATGAATACGGCTTTTCAAGTTTTGAAAGAGCCCCGTGGTTGTGGAACTGAGCTGGGGTAATGTTTAGGTAAACTGTGCTGTTGTTTGTGTGTGTGGTTATAGGTCGTCAGGTTGCGTGCCTGCACTCCGTGACTTCACAGCGTAGCGTTGAGCTTTTGATTGTCGCTGTGCTCCACATTGGCCTTTTGGATACTGTAGCGAGTTTTAACGACTGAAGTTTTATGCAGAATAAATAGACTTTAACTGCGATAAGATAGAGAGAGATAGAGAGAGGAGAGAGAGAGAGAGAGAGAGAGAGAGAGAGAGAGAGAGAGAGAGAGAGAGAGCGGAAATAGATAAATGAGAGAAAGACAGATGGGAAGAGAGAGGGGAGAGAGAAAGAGAGAGAAAGAGAGAGAGACACAGAAAGAGATGGAGAAATAGAGAAGATGAGAGAGAGAAAGAGTGAGAAAGAATGAGAGAAAAAGGGAGAGCGGTGAGAGAGTGAAAGAGAGAGAGTGTGTGTGTGTGAGAGAGAGTGAGAGAGAGAGAGAGAGAGAGAGAGAGAGAGAGAGAGAAAAGGAGACAGCATCATTGAGAATACCACCATAGAACAGATAGTCTTAACTTGACTGCTGACAACGCAAGCTGTGCTGTAAAGATGGCTTATTTTACAACTTAAAAAAAAATTGATGGGGAGAGAGAGGGAGAGAGAGAGGGAGGGAGAAAGAGAGAGAGATGAAGAGAGAGATGGAGAGAGAGATGGAGAGAGGGAGAGAGAAAGAAGGATATAGACAGGAAGAGAGGGAGAGGGAGAGAGAGAGGGAGGGGGAAGAGAGGAAAAGAGAGAGAGAGAGAGAGAGAGAGAGAGAGAGAGAGAGGAGCAGTACGGGATAGACTAAAAGAGATAACAGAACTCACTGTAATATGTACCACCTGTTGTCAGGAGCAAAAAAATCAGGCAGGAAGAATAAAATACAGTCGGCAGTACAACCCAACCTGTTAAGGCGATCACCCGCATATCGCGACCACCTGCTGAGACAAACGCGTTTCAGGGAAGACAACTCATATTTACTACAATATAATTGACCTTTATATTATGAAAACCATCTGCCCAACATAAACTGTAAGAAAAAAAAAGGAAAACAGTTCTAAGGCAAAAGTCAACTGGCTATATAGAGACGTCACAAGGGTGTTCACGATGTTGTGGTTGGGGGGTCAACTACAGGGGTCACTAAAGAGTTAAGTCTAGTCTCAATAAAAGAATTAACGATGTGTCCTTTTACAGCGCAACGCGGCATCTCCAAGTCTGAGACAAACATATTCTACTTTAACTAGTAAAATATCAGCCCTACCGAAAATGTGAAAAATAGACTTACTACCTTTTCCTTTAGTCAGTACTGAACGAGAGACAGTAACATTGAGATTAAAATGATGTTCAAAGTACTTCTTCTACTCCTAGACTAGTTTAGTCACTTTTCATTAAAAGCTGTTAGTCACGGTTAGTCAGAGTTATTGAACAATCTAACTCACCATACTAAGTTGTCATCCTCTCTCGTTGACTGTCTACATCCAACTGGGTAAGTCCGTGAGAGTGAAAAGAGGTTCCATTGTTTTTTTTTTTTTTGTGGTTCCAACAAATAAACTAACAATTCTGGGTCGAGTTCCTCATCTTTATCAGGTCAAAAACGTATCTTCGCCACTTCCGGTACTAAGGTTGTGATTGTCTGACGTCACTACCAAGGGCAGTCACATCGTACCGGTACATCAAATAAATGCTGACCTAGGCTTTACTACCATGTAGGTTATTCAAAACTACCTGATCTTTAATCAATACCTTGAGCAAAGAAATCTACCGGACATGGATCACCATTTATCTCAGTCGATCTATTTACTCAGAAACGGAAGGTGGTAATCATAATAGTATTATACAATTCCTTTGTACCGCCATAATATATTTAATTATGCCTTCTTTCTTTTTTTGCCAGCCCGACCTAGATTTATCGTGGCAATTCTTCAATGTGACGGTGGCCTCCATCCAAGCACGCCCCTGTGACGCCCAGTCCGTGCCCTTCACGCTATGTTTCCGTTATTTGCAACATCCTTGCGTGAAATTTCACCACGCCCTTTACAGTGGCGGATAAGGGAAAGNGGGGGGGGGGGGGAGGGCGACGGAGAGCCTATAAAATATCGTCACATGAGAAAAGACGATGTTCTCCCATGCGCGTCTCGTAGAGTGCAAGGAGATAGTGCGTGGAGAACTGAGTTTTTGTATATCATGATCGCTTACAGTGCATAAAAGACCACTTTTCATAGGGAGAGGGAGAGAGAGAGAGAGAGAGAGAGAGAGAGAGAGAGAGAGAGAAAGACAGAGAAAGAGAGAGAAACAGAGAGAAAGAGAGAGAGAAATAGATAGATAGATAGATAGATAGATAGATAGATAGATAGATAGATAGATAGACAGATATGAAAAGAAACATTTTCCCACCTCATTCCCGCTTCCGTAGAAATATATTTATATGCAGATGACGTGCTGCAGAAAATCCAGTTCCATCGGATACGGCACGTCATGTCACTTCAAATCGTGAAGCATAATGATGATGATGACATAATCTCCTAAGAGATGACGTCTAGATCCGTGTCGTGCCGTGTCGTGCCATTTCTTGTCGTGTCGTGCTGTGTCGTGCCGTGTCATACCGTTGCGGCGGAATCATAATGATATGATTGGTCCGAATAACTAAGAACACTAACAACAACAACAACAACAACAATAATAACAACAACAACAATAACAACAACAACAACAACAACAACAATAACAACAACAACAACAACAACAATAACAACAACGACAACAACAACAACGACAGAGCAATAATCACCATAACAACAACAAACAACAACGACATAGCAACAAGAACACCTGTAATACCGCACAAGAAATATCGGATGAACGTATTCACTTTCTGATGTTGGTTTTTTTTTTTTGTCTTGTGTTGGTCAGTTTCCCAGCCTCTGCTAGTCTATACACCAGTGTAAGTAACACAATAACACACGTCAGTTTTCCACTTAATATACGTCCCGTCTATTCCCCTCCGGCTACGTTATAATGGTGTATTTCACATTAACGAAGTTGTCAGAAAACGGGATCATCTGCTGCTGTTTTTGTTTTACACACATGAACAGTCATGATTCCTCAAACAATTTCTGAGTGATTGAATTTTTTAGCTGGCACATGAATTCAAACACTGGCATCGGGAGCGACCAAATCTTCTGGGGAAAACGACACTAAAATTTGTATTTGGCATAATTTATGGGATAGGAATGGGATATTTACGTGAACTCAGACGATATATTACGTTGAACTACCCCAGTTGATAACGACATGTTTATTGCTGTTTGTATAGGCGGTTACAGCATGTACATTTTGGGCGTTAGACTCTTAAAAACTATCAGTCGCTTGATAACAAACATTGTATGTACACTGAGAAAGGTTAATACTAGTCCTGAACATGTCAATGTTTGCTGACGGAAATACCAGGAGTAAATAAAATTATCCTATCGCTGACAATAAAATCCTTCAAGAATATTTATCCATCGTTAAGTTTGGTCGTGGGCGGTTTCTCGTTCATTCTTATCTCACAAGAGGACAGGTTGCAGGCCCGTAATTGTACTTTCACTTTGTGGTCCTACAACTTAGGGGGTATATTTCATCTTCCCTTTTCCCTCTTTTAGCATGCCCTGCTTCCAGTAATAAGGGCCCCAAGGGTGAAATTTTGATATCATGGGAATCTGTGTCCATTTTACTTTATTTTACCAGGCACTATTTAGCCCTGGGCTGGAACCCAGGTCAAGGGTGTGCGCAGGCGGAAGAGGAGGGGTTTGGCATTGACCGGTGAAAAATGTAGGGTCTGTTTACAAATAGCAACCAAGCTCAAAATTTCAATGGGCTTGCTAGGGTTGGGTAAGTCTTAAAATTTGGGCCACATAATGAGCTTCAATCTGGTGTGGGTCTGGGTGAAAGCTAAAACTTTGGGTTCAGAGGGCAGCTCAAAATGTTAATATAGCCCATAGAGGAAAAAAGGGTCCAATCCCATTACAGGTCTGTAACCACAAGAGGACAGGCAATATTTTGATTATGGTAATCTCCCTTGTTGCGTACAGTCGGTCCGGTTAAACTGTAATCGATTACGGGGGTCCTCCTGATGCTTTGCTTTGCTTTACCTGAATCCATGATTACTTCTGTCATGACCCGGGTTTATGATGGTCTACTCAGCAGAACATTCATGAAAAAGCAATCATTCGTTCTCCGGCTTAAAAAAGTGGAACGTGACGTCAAATTAACGCGCAGAAAGACAGTACGACGAGAGGAGACTTAATCTTTTTTTCATAACAGTAAACAGCGCTATTTCCATCACAGGCACATTACGAACCACAGTGTCATTGCCTCATTGTCTCCCCATCTGGAACCACACTGGGACCACACTTGGATCACACACTGGGACCCGTACCATACAAGAACCAGAAGTCTTGTCTGTCCTGTGTTATCTCGCCAACTAGAAAAGATTCAAGGTATACTTAGGTACGAATATACTATTACTACTAATACTACTACTACTACTGCTACTATTATTACTACTACTACTACTACTACTACTATTACTACTACTACTATTACTACTACTATTACTACTACTACGACTATTACTACTACTACTATTACTACTACTATTACTACTATTATTATTACTACTATTACTACTACTATTACTACTACTATTACTACTACTACTATTACTACCACTATTACTACTACTACTATTACTACTACAACTATTGCTACTACTATTACTACTACCATTACTACTACTACTACTACTACTACTACTACTACTACTATTACTACTACTATTACTACTACTACTATTACTACTACTATTACCACTACTATTACTATTACTACTACTATTACTACAACTACTACTACTACTATTACTACTACTACTATTACTACTACTATTACTACTACTACTACTATTACTACTACTA
>JAWQUT010000608.1:347156-357156 GCA_033807755.1 Ellobium chinense | reverse complement strand
GCATGTAACAGAACGGTTCATTTCTATGGTTTCACTGCGTTATCAAACTGTCACTATGATGTAATTTGACAGGAACTAACTATACTACAGATCGCAGTGTGTCGGTCTGAGTGCTTAAAGATAAGTGAAGAAAAAAAGTAATTGTGAATGAGAGTAAAATTGTGTGCGTTCATCATTTACTTGTTATGTATGTGACTTCCATTGTAGAACTTTATTATCAACTCTGTCTTGTGATGTCCCGTTGCCATTGTATGTATATAATTTTGTTGTTCGCCCACGTACCAGATTTGAGATAAATAAACTTGTTAAACTTGTTAAGATGCTCACCGGGACACTCAAGACTGTCTGATCACCGCAAAAATGAGCGGCTGGCTGTCGACGTGATGATGGCCTATCTTACTGGTAATGTCATTCTGTAAAAAGTTAGTTTATTCCTTCGCTACCTGCTTCCAAAACATCTCCCTATGACTCAACAGAAATGCTTGAAGGTAACAGGAGCCTAATTGGTTAAAAAAAAAAAAAAAGGACCATCAAAGTCGGTAGTAGCAGTGCATAAAATCTGTCATATGGATGGATTGTGTAGAAATAATCGTAAAACATGAAACCACACCGCAAAAATGGTGAAATTCAGTCATGAGTTTGTGAAAAAAAATGTTGCAGGTAGTGTTTCCAATGGCTTCAGTGGATTTCATTTGTGCGGACCTGTGATCTGCAAAAGAACGCCAAAATTTTAACTCCTTTCCATCTAAATTAAAATTGTAAAAAATCTAAATGAAGGACACCCCAATGTGACCACTATATAATTTGAGCATAGTGGTGGCACCAGACCTGCAGACTAGTCTTGGCCATCTCAGAATGTTCCTATGGTTGGAGGAGAAAATTTTATTAAATGGCTCAAAGAGAATTTTACAGTTTATCTCCTGCAACCTCAAGGTTACAGAAGCCAAAACCGATTTCTCTTTTTGAGCCAATAAACTGTTTTCTCTACTGCCACTTACTAGAAATTCCACAGTCTCTAAGTTTTCTTTAATTGTTTGCAGAATTCAAAGAGCGTTTTAAAACTTATGTTTAAAACATGGGTCTTATATTTCGTTTTCGAGCTACGAACCGATACATCGAAAGGTGTAAACAAGCTTACTAGTTTCCTTAACGACACGTGCTCCGCACAGAAGGCCACACCGAAACCGAAGTGAATGACCCAAACTTCAGGTTTAGTTTACAAAACCAGGAGAGAATGTAAAAATAATTCGCAGGTAAGTTCACAAATCTAGGGCCCATTCTCATTTTTTTACAGTCTTCCTAACGCATATGACAACATGTTATTTTCATCCAATTAGAAGCCTATAACCTCGAAAACCTCGAAAAATCATTACCATAGATTGTGTCAGCTCACTTTTTTCAACACCGGAAGTCATGGGATGCCCATGAATACTATTGCACCCAGGAGTCTAACTCCATCAGTGTACACATGGGCTGCCATAACTAGCTAGACCAATGACCTCCTTGCTGCAATGTCCTCGTATGTATGATGATCGGATATTCCCAGTGACTATATATATTTTCGTGACGTAATTGACTGATGGCTTTTGGTGCTTGTTCAGTCTTGAATTTGGGTATTCTCCCTTTACAGCTCAAGACTCTTCCGTTCGGTGACCTAGTTTAGAACTCAAATCACAAGGTCACGTGGTTTAGTTAACGTAAGATATTCAATGTCCTGAAATCTGTCTCTAGCTGGGTTAAGAGGGGAATCTCACACTCGTGAGGAACACAAGTACCATTCTATTGTGGTATTCAAAGTACCCCGCCATAACAAATCCATATCAACTATCATATTATAACTATTATACAGTACTATCGTTCGTTTCACGGAAAAAAAAATGCATGTGATGTGACACTGAGTAGTCTTAACAGAATTAAAAAAACTGGGTTCTGTCCGATGTTTGTAAGTAGGTCATTTAGTCGCTACAGAATGGGTACCTAAGCTCCAGTCCTTATGACTGAAATGACAGGAGTTTTACAGCATAGCGAGATATGACGTATATCACTCAGATATGAAACAGTATAGTCTCGTTACTGTAATGATGTAAAGTCTATGCACACACGTTAATATTCATAACAGAGACAAAGAGAAAAAAAAAACGGTTGAAACTGTACTGACCAACCTGGAAAAAAAATCGCTATTGAGACCACTTGCCAAATTGCGACGTAAAAATTTTCGTTAAAATCGGCTGATCAATATTAAAGTTATTACGAAAAAATGTCGATTTTGTTTTCCGTGAAACAAACTATAGCTGAGGTCCTGGCCCTGCCAGGAAAAAGGAGGGAACTAGGGACACCGGAGAATGACCAAATTTACGCTAATCATTTTCCGAATTGTGTTTGTGTGTCTGTGTGTGTCTGTGTGTGTCTGTCTGTGTGTGTCTGTGTATCCATCCCCTCTTCACACCTCGGCATAATGTGACTACCGTTCCCGCAGCCAGAATACTTCCACGTACACAAACTTTGATTACGTCATCCACTAGCGAAATTTTGTTTCCTTTCCGGACCGGAACTGCCAACAGCCGTAGAAGGACCGGAATATTTTGTGAAAAAGTTTTTTTCCTTAATTCAGAGATTCCAAATTGACAATAATTGTCATCATGACAGATATCTCTTTTTGTACCTTTAGGCTTAATTTGAAATCTGTAGCCGTTAAAGTTTGTGTGGAAAGGTGACACATGTATGTCGAAGTTGCCAATAATATTATATTGTAGATTATGAACTGTTCTTAGGTCCGCGATAGTTTGAACTCAAGATAATGTAGTGATTATGAACTGTTCTTAGGTCCGCGATGGCTTGAACATAAGATAATGTAGTGATTATGAACTGTTCTTAGGTCCGCGATGGTTTGAACATAAGATAATGTAGTGATTGTGAACTGTTCTTAGGTCCGCGATGGTTTGAACATTAGATAATGTAGTGATTATGAACTGTTCTTAGGTCCGCGATGGTGGTCCGCGATGGTTTGAACATTAGATAATGTAGTGATTATGAACTGTTCTTAGGTCCGCGATGGTTTGAACTCAAGATAATGTAGTGATTATGAACTGTTCTTAGGTCCGCGATAGTTTGAATTCAAGGTAATGTAGTGATTATGAACTGTTCTTAGGTCCGCGATAGTATGAACTCAAGATAATGTAGTGATTATGAACTGTTCTTAGGTCCGCGATGGTTTGAACTCAAGATAATGTGGTAACATCAACACGTTAAAATACATCAACTGGCGAATGGGTAAATAGTAATTGGCGTATATTCTTTATGTCTTTCAGAGCAGTTACCTGCACGTCACATGAACATAACTACCTCAGCACTTGAAGATGAAGCTACTCCGGGCAGCAAGGACCTCATGGAGGGGTCTGGTCGTGGTGCTCACCCCACTGCTTCTCTGTCCGCTGGTGCTGCCATACTCACAGACTTCTAAGGTCAGTTTACTGAGGGACTCTTTAAAGGAGTGGAGGAGAGAAGAATTTTTGTTGCGTTTGTGTGTGTGTGTGTGGAAAGGAGGGGGGGAGAGAGAGAAGGAANGGGGGGGGGGATTGAGGATGAGGGAGAGAGAGAAAAAAAGCGTAAGATGTGTGAGAAAAAGTGTATCGTTGAGCTGGAGAGAAAATGATGGGAGGTAACAAGAGGTGTGAGACAAACAAGACATGGATGGATGGATGGATGGATGGATGGATGGATGGATGGATGGATGGATGGATGGACAACGGAGTTGGTAAGGAAGTGAGTGAGGGGCGAGAGCACACTGAGTGAGTGAATGAGTGAACTGTGGCCATGTCTTTATTCTGACGGCGTTACAGGATACATTTAGATTCAAGGTGAGTGAGGCAGAGAAGATGTGCAGGGAGTGGATCAAACTGCTCAAACAGTGGATAAAGACTGTTGTTGAGACTATCGTTTTTTTTCATGTGGAACAGCGTGGACAGACGGTTAAGACGTTGGACTCAAGATCTAAAGGTCGTGGGTTCGATTCCTGACCACGGTCATGTTGTAAGTGCCTTGGGAAAGCATTTCAGTCACATTTTACTCTGTCCACCCGCCTGTAAAATGGATACCTGGCTATAGGCAGTGGAAGATATTGTCAGAATGCTGGTGACCAGCCGCCTGTAAATGGCAGCGGCACTGTATGCTACCCAGGGAGCTGGGAAAGTCCTTGAGTTATCAGGCCTGCTGAGTTAATAATAATGTGAAGTCGGGCGAGCGTGCATCAGCCCGGATACGAGACTTATAAGCTGCATTGTTATTATTATCATTGTTATTGTTATTATCATCATTATTATTACTGTATTATTATTATTATTATCCTTAGGAATCCAAATGCGCTGCGTTGATCATCTTGATGGCAGTCTACTGGATAACAGAGTCACTGCCCTTGCCCATGACGTCACTGCTTCCCATCTCGTTATGTCCTTTGCTAGGCATCGCGTCCTCCAAGATAATGTGTCAGGTGTTCTTTGGGGTAAGCTTGATGAATCTTTATGAGACTTTAGCGCGTTGGGAATAATTTCTCATACCTGCTTGCCTGGGACAGTTTGAAAGTGCGAAAAGTGTTGGTTGGTTGTAAGGAAAAGTTTAATTTGTGTTCATAATGTTTGGCCAAAATGTTTTAGTTATTTCCCTTTTAGGTCGCCCTGCGTCGTTGGACCCATCCTTGGTATGTTTATTGTTGGTTTTCGCTTTTTTTGCATGCGTCACAGGATGGTATGAGCTGAGCTGACGTCATAATAGGAACAGCGAGAGCCTCGGAAAACTCATGCATGTCTCAGACTCTTTTTCTGTCTTTTCAGTTTAGCCCTAGGTTCAACTAAGTAAACATCATTCATTAACAGAATAATGCGAAACGAACAGGAAATCGAAGCTGCTTACTTTGAATATCAGTCAAGGCAGCGCATTAATACATCCATATGAGATAAAGAACAAAAGATATCTTAAAACATAATGCAACAAAGTCATTATTATAAGTTAAGCAAAAGAGACAGAAAGATAAATGAAACGTTCCATACAGTGAACAAAATGAAAAAAAAACAACCAACAACCGGCTTATCTCGACATGGTGTGTAACAGAGTCGATTCCGTTGATCTTCTTTTTCTTCTAAAAATAGCTGGAGGTGGGCTGGAAGTGGGCTGGTAGTGGGTTGGAGGTGGGCTGGTAGTGGGCTGGAAGAGGGCTGGAGGAGGGCTGGGCTATGTGATAGCATTTGCTCAGAAGTGGATAGGTTTGTGTATAGAATGGTTTGTAATTAGGTAGGAGTAAAACATGGTTTGGTAAATAGTTACGGAATGGGCTTAGAGACTGAACCTACTGATGATGTGGGCTTGGCGGAGGGTTAAGCCCTTAATGATAAGATGGGCTTGTTGCACTTTGACCTTACTTGATGGAAGAAGGGGTGGGGGGGAGCTCAATGGTGGGGGATTACCTTAGAATAGGGTGGGTTAATGACTGGATGAGCTAATCATGAAGGTGTAGGCTGCATGAAAGAATGGATTCAAAGGAGGGGAAGGGGAAGCTTTATAACGGGATGGGTTCATTATAGGAGGGACTAAACATCGGATGAGCTTAATAAGGGTGTTAGCAGTATGAACGGGTGAACTTTGTGATGGGATTTGTTCAAAGATGGCGAAGGTTTCGTGATGGCCTGAACTTAGTAGTGAGCAAAATAAAGTCAAAGCATTCGGTCCCATGAAGATGAAGTGAGCTCTGTTAATAGACAGCGTCGCGATATTCTGTGCCTTACCTAGCCTGAGTTTATTTGGTATTTTTTGACGTCATTTTTAGTATGAATTGACGTCATTTTCAGTATGAATTGGCGTCATTTTTAGTAGGAATTGACGTCATTGTCAGTATGAATTGACGTCTTTTTAAAGATGAATTGACGCCTTTTTTACTATGAATTGACGCCATTTTTAGTATGACTTGACGTCATTTTTAGTATGAAGGGGCTGTCCTCGGACAGCGGACTCCACTCTTTGGCTGTATCAACCATGTCATATTCTGAAAGGACGTCAATTCATAATCGAAGGAGACCTATTAAACGTAGCCCTAGATCTGCTTGTCTACACCACAGGAAGTGACGTTTCTCCTGTTGGGTGGGATCATTGTGGCTATCGCCATTGAGGAAAGTAAACTACACAAGAGAATGGCTCTGAGAATACTCATGTTGATCGGAGTTAAACCCAGAAGGTACTCACCAAGCAGTCACGCACCGCACACAGCTCACGCACATAGGCACGAACTCAGAGATGCACACAACCCCGCTCTATGCTGACGAGCATCCCTTCAAAAAAAAAAGCAAGAACTAATAGACGAACGAATGAACACATCAAAACGTCCATTCTCTGCTTCCTAGACTCACACCGGACTGTCCATTTTCCAGTCTCATATTGACCACTATCTACTTTCCAGACTCATACTGACCACTGTCCACTTTCTAGCCTCATAATGACCACTATCCACTTCCCAAACTCATACTGATCACTTTGCAGACTCATATTGACTACTGTCCACTTCTAAGACTCATATTGACCACTCTCCACTCCCCAAATTCATAGTGACAACTGTCCACTCTCCAGACTCATACTGACCACTGTCCAGTTCCCAAATTCCTGTCAACCATTGTTCACTCCCCAAACTTATACTGACCACTGGTTCCACTCCCCAGACTCATGCTGGGTATCATGTTGACCACAGCCTTCTTGTCCATGTGGATCAGCAACACAGCTACCACTGCCATGATGATGCCTATCACTCGAGCGTTGTTGGCCAAACTCTTCAGCTCTAACAAGTTGGCCAAGAGACAGTTAGTAGGGAGCACTCCCAGCATAGAGGGTATGTTTTACACACTCACAGCACCATAGAGGGTATGTTTCACACAATCACAGCACCATAGAGGGTATGTTTCACACACTCACAGCATAGAGGGTATGTTTTACACACTCACAGCATAGAGGGTATGTTTTACACACTCACAGCATAGAGGGTATGTTTCACACAATCACAGCATAGAGGGTATGTTTCACACAATCACAGCATAGAGGGTATGTTTTACACAATCACAGCATCATAGAGGGTATGTTCCACACAATCACAGCATAGAGGGTATGTTTCACACAATCACAGCATAGAGGGTATGTTTTACACAATCACAGCATCATAGAGGGTATGTTTCACACAATCACAGCATAGAGGTATGTTTTACACACTCACAGCATAGAGGGTATGTTTCACACAATCACAGCATAGAGGATATGTTTCACACAATCACAGCATACAGGGTATGTTTCACACAATCACAGCATCATAGAGGGTATGTTTCACACAATCACAGCATCATAGAGGATATGTTTCACACAATCACAGCATACAGGGTATGTTTCACACAATCACAGCATCATAGAGGGTATGTTTCACACAATCACAGCATACAGGGTAAGTTTCACACAATCACAGCATCATAGAGGGTAAGTTTCACACAATCACAGCATCATAGAGGGTATGTTTCACACAATCACAGTCATAGAGGGTATGTTTCACACAATCACAGCATCATAGAGGGTATGTTTCACACAATCACAACATAGACCAACATTTTTAACAAACGATGGTAAAGTCTGTCATGCAAAACAACCAAAAGACGATCAAGTCTGTTTGGCAAAGTTGTAAGGAAAGCTGGTCAAGACTCTCATATAACACTTAAACAAACGACAGTTATATCTCTTAAACAGAATTCAAACAGAACACACTCATGTCTGTTAGGTTAAAATTCAAATAAGAGACGGTCAAGTCTCTGAGGCAGAATTCAACTGAAAGACAAGTTGTTTGGCAGGATACAAACACAAGGCAGTCTGGTCTCTTTGACCGAATGTTAAAAAAAGGACATACAAGTCTCCAATGCAAAATTCAAACAAAAAAAAAATCAAGTATGTGTGGCAGAATTCAAACAAAAGACAGGGAAGTCTGTGTGACAAAATTCAAACAAAAGACAGGGAAGTCTGTGTGACAAAATTCAAACAAAAGACATTGAAGTCTGTGTGACAAAATTCAGACAAAAGACAGTCAAGTATATGTGGCAGAATTCAAACAAAAGACAGGGAAGTCTGTGTGACAGAATTCAAACAAAAGGCAGGAAAGCAGTTTGCGTCGATTTTTTTAGAAGAGGTCCTGACCACATAGATGCTGTTGACACCTGCGAAGNGAGATGCACACAACCCCGCTCTATGCTGACAAGCATGCCTTCAAAAAAAAAAGCAAGAACTAATAGACGAACGAATGAACACATCAAAACGTCCATTCTCTGCTTCCTAGACTCACACCGGACTGTTGTCCATTTTCCAGTCTTATATTGACCACTATCTAATTTCCAGACTCATACTGACCACTGTCCACTTTCTAGTCTCATAATGACCACTATCCACTTCCCAAACTCATACTGATCACTTTGCAGACTCATACTGACCACTGTCCACTTTCTAGTCTCATAATGACCACTATCCACTTCCCAAACTCATACTGATCACTTTGCAGACTCATATTGGCTACTGTCCACTTTCTTTCCAGACTCATATTGACAGCTGTTCACTCTCCAGACTCATAATGACCACTGTCCACTTACCAGTCTCATATTGACAACTATCCATTTCCCAAACTCATAATGACCACTGTCTACTCTCCAGACTCATAATGATCTATCCACTCTGCAGGCTCATATTTACAACTGTCTGTCCACTCTCTAGACTCATATTGACCACTCCCCACTCCCCAAATTCATGTTGACTACTAAGTACTATCCACTCTCCAGGCTCATATATTTAC
Organism: Ellobium chinense; assembly: GCA_033807755.1. Classification (NCBI taxonomy): domain Eukaryota; kingdom Metazoa; phylum Mollusca; class Gastropoda; order Ellobiida; family Ellobiidae; genus Ellobium; species Ellobium chinense. Next base: position 348,308 of record JAWQUT010000608.1, on the reverse strand, counting down.
AACTGTCCACTCTCTAGACTCATATTGACTACTGTCCACTTCTAAGACTCATATTGACCACTCTCCACTCCCCAAATTCATAGTGACAACTGTCCACTCTCCAGACTCATACTGACCACTGTCCAGTTCCCAAATTCCTGTCAACCATTGTTCACTCACCAAACTTATACTGACCACTGGTTCCACTCCCCAGACTCATGCTGGGTATCATGTTGACCACAGCCTTCTTGTCCATGTGGATCAGCAACACAGCTACCACTGCCATGATGATGCCTATTACTCGAGCGTTGTTGGCCAAACTCTTCAGTTCTAACAAGTTGGCCAAGAGACAGTTAGTGGGGAGCACTCACAGCATAGAGGGTATGTTTCACACAATCACAACATCATAGAGGGTATGTTTCACACAATCACAGCATCATAGAGGGTATGTTTCACACAATCACAGCATCATAGAGGGTATGTTTCACACAATCACAGCATAGAGGGTATATTTCACACAATCACAGCATAGAGGGTATGTTTCCCACAATCACAGCATCATAGAGGGTATGTTTCACACAATCACTGCATAGAGGATATGTTTCACACAATCACTGCATAGAGGGTATGTTTCACACAATCACTGCATAGAGAGTATGTTTCACACAATCACAGCATCATAGAGGGTATGTTTCACACAATCACAGCATAGAGGGTAAGTTTCACACAATCACAGCATAGAGGGTATATTTCACACAATCACAGCATGGAGGGTATGTTTCACACAATCACAGCATCATAGAGGGTATGTTTCACACAATCACAGCACAGAGGGTAAGTTTCACACAATCACAGCATAGAGGGTATGTTTTACACACTCACAGCATAGAGAGTATGTTTTACACACTCACAGCATAGAGGGTATGTGTCACACAATCACATCATAGAGGGTACGTTTTACACACTCACAGCATAGAGGGTATGTGTCACACAATCACATCATAGAGGGTACGTTTTACACACTCACAGCATAGAGGGTATGTGTCACACAATCACATCATAGAGGGTACGTTTTACACACTCACAGCATAGAGGGTATGTGTCACACAATCACATCATAGAGGGTACGTTTTACACACTCACAGCATAGAGGGTATGTGTCACACAATCACA
>JAWQUT010000608.1:308396-324346 GCA_033807755.1 Ellobium chinense | reverse complement strand
TTATCATCAAAATCATCATCATCATCATCAAAACCATCATCATTATCATCAAAATCATCATCATTATCATCAAAATCATCATCATCATTATCATCAAAATCATCATCATTATCATCATCAGAAGCACCAGCAGTCACAAAAGAAATTGAGAAAAAAAAATCACACGTAGGCTTACTGCTGCACAGATTTGAACGTATGACAATAGAAATTGCAACAGACTTCATAACAAGATCATAACAAACAACAGCAACAATATCATGAACCTATATAACCACCTGCTCCCCACTCCCTCCCCACCTTCCGTCACATCCCTGACCTCTCCACCCTCCCTAATTCCTCTCGCCTCCCCCTCTTCAATTTGGCAAATTTCAGATGAAATCCGGCTTGGTTCTCAATGTGATCGGTATCAGTGTCGTAACCATCGGCATCAACACATGGGGATACGCCTTTTTCTCCCTTGGGGTTCTCCCACCCTGGGCCACACCCCTGACTCCAGTCACCATCGATCCGACCAACTTCACGATGACGTCACCAAGCTATTACGTTACTAATCTCACACAAGTGGTCTAGAGTCAACCCCTAGTTAACGTAACGTTTTACTTTTTCCGGTGTATAGTAGTGATAAGCTCTGGTATCAGTGATCCGGTGTTGATGTGAACTTTGTCGGCTGCAAGATTTAAAACCAGGTTGGCTTTTGGTTGTAGTATTTTGGCCCACCGTATATCGATACTGCTAAATATAATGTGAGAAAAATTCTTGAGGAAAATTTCAGCGAGAGGCCAGCCATAGAAAAGAGTACGAGTTTTTGATTGCAGATTACATTTATGCAGTGTGTGTGAAGCCAGATTTTTTTTTTTTGGTTGCTGCTCCGGGCTGGCCGCGCAAGGAAATGTGCACAAATTCTAAAAGTTAGTTAGGAAATTTGGAATCTTCACGATTTTTTAGAGTTGTTAAGAGGAACATTGTCTTTATGCTGATAAAATACAAGTACAGAAAATATCACTCGCAAGTTATTGTTTTCTTTTCTAGCTCTTTCGATCTTCGCAGCCATATTGACTTGCTCGGAGACTGATACATCCGTTGCTTAGAACCTTTGAGAGACCGCCCACAGAACAAAAGGACCGCCCCTTTGCGCACTTGTGGGGCCCTGAAAAAAAAAAGAAAAAGAAAAAAGTAGCCCTGAGATCATTAAAATTTTACCACAAATGTAGAAAACTTTTTGTCACCGTCGCTCTTGTTAGCCTGCTCGAAGCGACACCTGTCCAGTCTCCCCACCGGTGACGCACAGGTAACAAATACAGTTTGGAGGCCTTATGATGCATCCAAAAAATGTTTAAACAATGGGACAGGCTACTGATCCCTTAGCAAGTAAATTTGTTTCAAGCATTGACAAATTTGTGGCCGAAAACAAATCTAGCCGCAATCAAACCGGTTTTTTTTTTTTAACGTTATAGCCGAACACAATATGAGGCTTGTGTTCCGACTTCTCATGATCTTGTGCATATTTCCATTTAATCCGGCACTGCACGGCACGGCATGGCACGGCACTGCACAACACGCCACAACTAATGTATGATGATCTGGGGTCTTATTGTGTGGATGATGTCAAAGTCGTGTTGTGCCGTAGTAGACAGGGCGGACTCAACATGGCCTGATTAGCGTGAGACAAAAATGACTTAGTGAAAGAGCCCAACCAAATGACTTGTACATGTAGAGTAATGTCACATACCCTCCTTTAGAATATCATAATATCTGCACCTATGTACCGGTCCACAGAATGACAGGACTGCCCCTTCCGTCTAATTTGCATTCCCTATGAGGATTCCGCTCGGGACCAAGCACTTTATTATAGCCCGGGCTGCGTTTCTCTGTTTCTGTCATATTGTCTTCGTAGTCTCAGACAGCCAATCAATGGAGTCTAGGCGATTTGTGGCTGGGACTTTGCCCGTGGCAGTAGCCTTGTTTTAGAGTTAGACAATGTACGAATTCCAATCCACGGATTGCCAGATTTACCTTCGCTCTTTCGGATTCTTGGTTCTTATGAAAAGCCCTTGGCTCTCAAATAACTGACTGGCTCTTCGGCTCCTTCGTGGCTCCAACAGTTTCAGGTCAAATTTGTCTTTCCTATACAAAGAGTTCTTGCATTTCTCTGTAACTATCCAGACATGGTTTGGTGCTTTTTTCGGCTCTTTTTTTCACATGCGATTTGTCTCCCTTCGAGAAAAAAATCTGACAACCATGGTCGGAAGTTTAATCACTGGCGGCATTCAGTTATGGTTTCAGATCTGCTCTTGGCACAAATTAACTTTCTGTTACGTGCGATCTCCGAGGGGGCGCTGTTTGTATCGGAGGAGGATGTAGCAAGAATCAATAGTAATCTGATTGCTAATAAATGAGACAGAGATATAAGTAAAGCAAAAACAACTCGCAAGTCCGTGCATGTCTCCTGTCGCTTCCCCATTAGCCGCAGCCATCTTGGCTTGCCTATTGATAACAACTTCCGCTCTCCGAAGGGACAGCCACTTCATTCCCAAAATGACGTCACAGCCCCGCCAGTCTGACGTAAGTTTATGGAGAAAAGATTCATTTTTTACTAAAACCGCCACGAACTGATCTAGATGTGAACTGTAGCTATACAGCTAAAACTTTAGCTCTACCTAAAATTCAGTTCAGTCCACATCTGCCTCGAAAATAGGAACCGATTGCCAATTTCATAAGAAAACTACTCGATTTTCGCCGAACTAAGCTAAATTTAATCTTGGGGTTTTGTTTTCCCTCAATGAACTGAACTTGATCTGAACTGACTTTTTTGGTGAACTTGCAGAAGCCTGGCAGTCAGTTATAGCTAAATAAAACAGTTATAATTGAAAAGATAATAATATGTTTTCAGACATCTCTTGAACACTACCAGTGAGTGGGTATTCCTCACAGTTTGTACCAGTTTCCACACAGCTGATCCCTTAGAATAATACAAACACACTCTACCCAAACCAAGAATAGCCATGAGATTTGGTTTGGGCAGAGTATGTTTGTATTATTCTCTGTTCCATGAATAGCCATACGATTTGGTTTGGGCAGAGTGTGTTTGTATTATTCTCTGTTCCATGAATAGCCATAAGATTTGGTTTGGGCTGAGTGTGTTTGTATTATTCTCTGTTCCATGAATAGCCATAAGATTTGGTTTGGGCAGAATGTGTTTGTATTATTCTCTGTGTGATTTGGAGTGTGCATGATAAGCCATTGTGATTTGGTTGGGCCATTGTGTGCTCGTTCCTATTTTCTGCCCATGAATTGTCCCTGTATGAGTTTGGTTGTATTCTCTGTTCCCATGAATAGTCATGTGAATTTTGTTTGGTCAGAATGTCTTTACTCCTAATTTAAACCATGAATGACATCTTAGGGCTAAACAGAGGTTAGATATCTTTTAGAATGAATTACTGTGTACAGCTTTACCCATGAGCATTCCTTACGCCGGTTTGATGGGTTTTCTCTTACAGGGTAGACTCGCTAGGTGGTTGTGTGTAGCCCGACGGCAGGCGATTGTTAGTGTGTAGCTTGTCGGCCCGAATAAAATTTATGGACCTCTTTTCAGTTATAGCCCGGTGTACGGGGGTCAAAGGAAACACCATTCCCATTACGATGTTTTAAAAAAACAACAACAACAACAAAAAAACTCTGGCTAAACGAAAACCAGGTCGAGAATATTATAAGAATTAAATGATATGAAACATATGCCAAAACAATGCATCTGATCTCGACAGTCTAACAGTTCTCCTAACGCACAGCTATGACTTATGAGGGTCAAGTTATTATTTTATGAAGTTTAATTCAAGAGATGAGTATTCCACCTATACTGCCTTGCAATGAGTATTCCACCTATATACTGCCTTACAGTTCTCAAGATCTACAGCTGAACCACATTAAACGTGATCAGTGCCCTCAAAATAGATACCTCCCAAGTTACTTATATATACTAACCGGCACAAGAAACGCATCACTTAGACAAATGCTCACCAAATGAGCACCGCATTACCTTTGAAGATGAAAATTGGACCAAAGTTAGATTACTATCTGCTCTTAAGGATGTGCATAAAAAGAAATATTTTAAAAACATTTTTCTTGTTTATTCAGTTTTATATTTACCCTCCCCCCCTCTCCCACCCGTTGCAATGTTCAGTACCGGGTGTGTCCACTGTTAGCACCGATGCAGGCCCGAATCCAACGTTTCATTGATCTTGTGAGCCTTGCAATGGTGTCCTGGGCAATTTTCGTCCACTCTTCAACTAAAGCATTGCGAAGATCTGCGTGACCCTGTAAAACGTCATCCAGGTAGGCCTACACTTGGGCATTTACAGGACCATCAAAGAAGTGCAGAGGGGTCCTGTGGTGAGTGCTGATAGCAGCCCAGACCATTACACTTCCTCTCCCCATCTGTCAGACTCTATCACGCAGCAGTCTGCATACCTCTCTCCTTCATGGAGCCAGTTTCTTATGCGACCGTCCACATGCCTCAGGCAGAACCTGGATTCATCAGAAAAGACCACACCATCCCAGTCTTGAAGTCTCCACTGTTGATGTTGAACCGACCAGTCTAAATGAGCTTGACGACGAGGTCTTGTAAGACACGGTCCCACATGAGGTCTGCGATTTCTAAGTCCTGCGCCGTGAAGTCGGCGGCGAATTGTTTTTTCACTTACGTTGCCATTGGGACCCTGGTATTCCTGGCTATGACTGATGCAGGCAAAAAGCGATTTTTCAAATGCGACAGCACAATTTCACGATCGGTCCGTGCATCAGTAACATGTGGGTCGGCTGGACGTGGCCGGTCGCTGGTTGTTCCTGTGTGCTGAAAACGTTGCTGGAGTCGAGCAACTGTGCTTTGGTTGCAGTTAAAGGCAGCTGCTACCCTCCGTTGAGAAACGCCAGCCTGTAACATTCCCAAAGCTCGTCCTCGCTCTTCTGGCCCCCGTACTCTTGGCATTTCTTGTTAATGGATGATCGTAGTTTCGGGTACAACATTCTGTTATTCGAGTCCGTTAGCTCACAAATGAGAGGCTTGCAGCAGGTTTCGTCCTTTTTTTTGCATCGCGTTACCGAGAAAAGGCCGAAAGCATGGTTTGCACGTGCATCCCGTTTTCTCCAACAAGAACGTTCGCTCAGGAATGCGCGCATTATTTCAGAGTCCTGTGCGATATGCAAGCTCCATGCTTCAATACAATCGGTCCTGCAAAGTGATGCGTATTTAATGCCGGTCAGTATATATTTATTATATGCCACTTTAGATTTGACATACTTGTATTTGTTTCCAGCAGACTGTCTTCCCTAGGGAAAAAAAAGGCAACACTATAAAAGGATTGTTTTTGTACTGCCGTATGTTGACATTAATGTTCACGGAAACCTGTGAAACAGTTTGCATGCGTTTATTACAATCTGTTACTCGTGGACCGATACCTCACTTTTTAAGTATCGGATATGCACATGTCAAACTGTTAGTATGTAAAAATTGGATTCTAATTTGATGCTGCTATTTAGTGCTGGGTGGACATTTCGATACTGTCGATACGTTTTTAACACTTACGATACCTTTTCGATACTTTCGATACCTTTCTATCCTTTGGATACCTTATGATACCGCTAAGCTTAGCACTGAGAAAACTCGTTGCCAGTCTTTCTAGATGAGGTATTGAAGATCGAAAATTAATTTCTACATTTTCTATACCATTTGATACCGCTAGCTTTGGCCCTGAGCATCAGAATTGGATGGACATTAATTTCGATACTTTCGATACCGCTAATCAGTTTTGCATTAGAGAAGTAGCTGGTTTGGTACTGAAAATCAAATTAAGATGGAACTTAATTTCGATACTTTCGATATCTTTTTAATCAGAGGCTCTCTGGTGAAGTATCTTACTCAATAATAAATCGACATCAGGGGCGAAGGGTCCGTATAATCAAATAATCACTGATTACCAGCCGAAAATGCCGTTGGTCGACCTTGGCCTTCGTGGCAAGTTAAACAATAACACCGCCGAATCCTATTTATTTGCTCTTTGTCAGGCCTACTCTTACTTTGACCTACGTTCAGAACCTGATACCCCTCCAATTTTCTCTGCTCTATTCACTGATTAATAATAAATAAAGAAGAACCTGGACACCCCTACAGCCAAATATGGAGTGGCCTCACCAAAAAACTCAATGAAAGCAAGGAAATTCCACCGGCTAGTAAAGAAGAGCTGCTAATCAAGGTCTCCGCTTGATTTATTGCGGTTTAATGTGATGCGGAACAAAAATAACATATTGGTAAAACGAGACACTGTTCTATAGCATTTAGTAGAATTCATTATTATCAAGGGCCTCTTTATTCGACAATAATTAACACTGTTGCTGACAAGTGACATGCCATCAGTCACAAGTTTACGACCACTTTTATTTTTCGCTCAGTTTAGAAATGAATCCACACTTACAGAAAGCCACATGAACAGTTTCACCACATCTCCATTCACAAGCCCAGTGCTGGTGTTGCCACGTTGCCTATTTTATAGTGCAATGTAGCTGATTCCCAAAATCTTTGGTTGGGGAAAGCACCTTGGGATAGATTTACTTTTTCATGAAGGAGGTTTCTGACTTTATGAAACATACAAACAAACTTATTAAATAAACATGAAATATAAAATTCTTCTTAGGAAATAACATGAATGACAAAACTTCTTGGAAAAGTAATTCAGTTGGCCCCCCTGTTCTCAAAACCGGCAAGGTTTGACGATGGCAATACTCATATAGGCCTACCCATTTGCAAAAAGGTGGGCTCGGTTTCATGGTGTAGACTGGACCTGAAAATTACGTTTTCAATAAAATTAGTATCTTGTTTTAGGCCTGGATATTTGGCTAGAGATGGAAACGGGGGAAGGGGAGGGAGTTGCTGAGCATAGAGCGGTTTGTCCAAAGATGTTAGTCAGTCTGCTACCCAAGCAACCAAAGGTCATTCTTTTTAAAGCTTGACAGATTGCCACTCCCCTACGGTCTGGATGGGTATTTCCTGCAAGGTCGTGTTCCCAATGTTTTGTTTATTAGCCTAGGCCTGCAAGGTCTAGCCTAACTGGACCTAAATTCTACAATTTTGGACCCATTACACCTTGGTGAGTGATAGTTTACTTTGTGCGATCCTGGCCCTGTAACTAATCGGTACTATTTTGTGCCTTTTCAGCCAACCTGTTTCTAACTACTCAACCTTTTGTTGTAGCTTTTCAGGAATTGTGATGATCCCTATGGATTTTAAAGTCCATACTCTGTGTTACAATATCATACTGTGAACATCAAATGTGACTCCACGAACGGATATTAAAGCACTATCGACTAATACCGCATACGTGACTATAAGTGACAATCATGTTCAACTATGATTACCCTGTTGAGAAAGTCAGCCTTCGCCCCTGATCGACATTCCCAGGTATTGGAAGTATCGATACTCAGAAACAATATTATTCATCATCATTCTTTTCCCCTTTGAATAACAAATGATTGACATTAACGTTCTTCTGCGCACCTCTTCGCCAAAAGTATGATTTGCATAAATTAATGAGTCCTGCATTTTTACAACCGTATGAAAACAGTGTGGGGCTCCATACTGGCCGGTGATTTCCAGGCAGTAAAAATGTGGAGATCAGGAAATGAGGGCAGAGAACAGTATAGCTACCTCAACATTTGTAAACAAAATCCGTAGCGAGAGAGCTAATTCTAGACATTATCTTTTGTCATCAGACCTTACTCTGTAGTGATTTTAAAACTTACTCCGTGAGTGTCTTTCTGGAATGAGATTTAAACCTAGACATACCAGAACTGTTGTTGCTGTGTTTTGACCTTTACAAATTAATTTCTAGCTACACTTATGTCGATGTGAATAAATAGATGGTTCGGTCAATAAACTGATTCATTTTTCTGCTCTTACGTGGTATCATCTTGTCAGCTCAGAACATTGGTAAGCTTTCACAGTGAGCAGCAATGAATGAGATACAAAGCCAAGGTAAGTATGCATGATGTGTGGTTAAAGACGCATTGTAACATTGCTGAATGGAAGTTATTGGTGACCTAAATTGTTCGGGAAGTGATTCGTACAGGTTCAGTTGTCGCTGCTAGATGAGTGAAATCTTTAGGTATGTCAAGATTTTGGTAGGATTTATGCAAGAGAGTCTTAGTCTTAGAGAAATTCATTACGCAAGAGGGCCTGAAATTCGCATGTCCTGTAATACCTATTAATGAAGGCATTTTTGTGAGCGAATGACAATTTGATGAAGTTATTTTTAGTGGTGTAAACGGTGTATTCCGTCAAATGTCATTTATACCTTTATTGTCCGTGTGAAGTTGAGATCTCATTCTGTAGTGCTAATATCACATAATCCATAATACCATTATAACTATCCGACTTACCTTATTCTGGGGAATAGTGTTATGGTTATACACTATCTATCTCACTTCCCCGCCCCCTTTGACTCGCCACCCCAAGCACACACACACACACACACACACACACACACACACACACACACACACACACACACTCACACAGATGCACACGTCTACGCACACACACACACATACACATACACACACGTGCACACGTCTATGTATACACACACAGACACAGACACACACACACACACATATATATACACATTATACCCACACACACCCACACCCACACACACATAATGCACCCACAACACACACAAAGACACACATACATACAAATATACACATAATACCCCCCACACACACGCCCACACACACATAATATACCTACACATACACACACACACACACACACACACACACACACACACACACACACATATATACACACACACACACACATATATATATACACACACGTACGTCCAATTCCCATATTGGGACCTGAATTATTAGACCTGGGTACGTCAACCGCATAATTATGACCAAACTCTTAGACGAGATGTCACGCACGGGGTTAATTAAACAGCAATTAACAGGAATTAACCCTCACATGGTAAATGGTATAATAAAGGTGATGTTTCCCAGGCCACATACAAGGACCGGGGGAAGTCACCCTATCTGACATTTCAGGGACACAAAAACATCGCAATTTGTCATTCCAAAGCAGGGCATACTATTGGTTCTCTAGAATATATTACTCCATCTAATAGTTGTATAACAAAGTCAGTCGTGAGTGCACAAACCTCACATTCTTTTGAAAGAGCTGTTCCTTCTCTGTGTTTGTTTTTAGTCCTAGTTCATAGGACCTGTGTCTCCCCATCTGTATCTCTGTTCGTCTGTCTTGTCTATCCTTCCGTCTGTCTTTCTGTGTAAAGTACAGATTCCCCAGTCTGGGGGATTTATTACAAGCAGCAATATCACAGGAAGCTGGAAGGATAAGAAACCAGTTTTCTGGTTATACTTTTGAAAAGATCGGGAAGATTACACAATAATGACGATTATAATGAACCACATAACAACATCACCTATATAGTACACAACAACATCGTTATGTGATCTCATTACTTAATATTATTGAACCATCAAAAAAAAAAATTCTTAAGGGTGCTGGATCTAATAATGTCGTCTTATTTTCATTTCTGATGAAGCCACAGACCCATAGTGTATGAGACCATTCCAAGCCATGCCTCTGTAGCTGTCGACTCCCCATTTGCCGTTGAGATTAGAATAATGACAAGATTCATACCACCATGCACCGCTGTACCGTTTAGCACAGTTAGTAGAGGGCGAAATGGCATTGTCCCTTTCCTTTGTTGAGAACGCCAAGTTGTTATGCTTAATAAGTAAAGCGTCCCCAGCGGTTCCATTATAGACACCCACACTCAGCTGATAGTTTGAACTCTCGCTGCCAACTTTAAAATTAGAGTACTCTGCATAGTAGTTCTCTCCCTTGTATGTCAGATCAACTCGCAATTCATAGTTTTTCTGGAAATAAAAAGAAAATTGATACGATACTGTTTAGCGTTAAAGAGTAGAAAAGCAATGCAAGGGGGGGGAGGGGGAAGTGGGGATAGTGTAAAGGAATGGTGTTTGAATTTGTATTTTTTTACCAACATGTAGAGCATCATAACTATTTTTTTGCATTGTGTATTAAATTGTATAAAAATAAAATAATAATTTGCATTTTTCTTTCTTTATAATGTCCAAATCAGATCAATTCTTAAACACACATTCAGAACATACGCATACAGTAATTTATGTACTTTTTTTCATTCACCATATCAGTCTTAACAAAATTATTAATATATAACGTGGTCACAACATAAGATATAAGCATTTTAAAAAATATTTTTCGATCGATTCCCACTACATCACTGTTCTACATTGCACACTTAGCTAGTAATTAAAGGCAAAATGTGCGCATCTCCTCAATTACAACTTATATAATTTTCTGGACTTGAGTTTCAATTACTCCAATGTAACTGATAACTTATGCTCGCACAACTTTAAAGGAGAGAAGAAATGCCAAGAAGGATGGGTAGATAATCATGCAGGTAAGATTTTCGTCAATAAATATTCGATCCGCCAAATCTCTCTTCGGCCAAATGTCCGCTCGGTCTAATGTCAATTCGGTTAAGTGTTCTTTAAAGCAAATGTCCATTCGACCAAGTGTCCTCTGTGGGCCAAGTTTCCTTCGGTCAAATTTTCCGGAACCATACCGCAGTCGAGTCCTGTCCACTGAGTTTCAAGTATGTATAAAAGTCCTTCGAACCTTAATAAGAAATAGCAGGAATTATCCAAGATAAACAGATTGTAACAGTGTCAGTGTCGTAATAATAATAATAATAATGCGGTTTATAAGTCTCGTATCCAGGCTAATGCCCGCTCACGCGACTTCACACTATCATTACCCCAGCAGGCCTGATCACTCTAGGACTTTCTCGACTCCCTGGAGAGCATACAGTGCCGCTGCCATTTATAGGCGCTGATCACTAGCATTCTGACAATATCTTTCACTGCCTAAAGCCAGGTACCCATTTAACAGACGGGTGGACTGAGGAAAATGAGAATGAAATGCTTTCCCAAGGCACTTACAACATGACCGTGGTCGGGAATCGAACGCACGACCTTCAGATCTTGAGTCCAACGCCGTAACCATTAGGCCACGCTGCTTCATAGCAGGGTGTGTCTAATGTCCGTCTACAAACAATGTACAAGAATGCATATATCTACTTTGTCCATTGAAATCAGGATATTACAAAGAAAGCATGGCCGTGCGGCTTGTGAGTTGTTTTGACGATCTTAAATGAACGAATAAACCTTCCCTTGGATGAATTTATAGATAAACATAGGAATAAATGCAGGAATAACCAGGGTAGTCAGATAGCCACAGACTACCATTTGGAAAAAGAATGCTTCATAGAATAAAACAACAACAACAACAACAACAACAACAACAACAACAACAAAACAGATGGCTACGACAAAAGTACCATAGAGATCAGCCCCTTGGACCACCACTCGTGTACTGTACCATGTCAAATGAATCGTACTTGCGACCTGATTAAGCCCCGTGTGTAGCTCAGCTGCTTAGCTAGCCAAGTAGACTAGTCATTTTAGATTTTGACTATACAAAGGATAACAAGGGAACTGCTCCTCTTCTAATGCCTGTAGACAAAAGTCTTACTGCCTACGGAACATAAACGAGGCCACAAAAGAAGTTTGATGAGTGATTTTCCCTTTCCATTTATGTATGTTAGCGAAGACTTGCGTCATTTCTTTTCTTGGTGCTTCTAACATAATTATTCTAGACTGGATCTAGATATAGATGTAGTCTCGATCTAGATCTTAAATAACTTGATTTTTATTTTCTGAAGTTTGGATTAAGTGAAGCTCCCAACAGATGTGGATATTGCTTTAAAAGCAACCAGTATTTACAGCAAGTATTGTTTTGTTTTTGTGTCTTACCATGTGCTACTCGTGCTCAACTATGAGTCAGATTTCAACCAGAAATGAGATGTTATTTGTTATGCAAGCAGAATTGATTTTTAAAAAAAAAACTGTCATATAAAACAAAAAAACATTTTAGCCACACGAAGGAAAGTTGTATCAATTTCATCTACAAAGGGTATACAACAAGTCAGTTGACCTTCAACACGAAGAAAATGAATGATAGATTCTACCGTAGGCCTACTGTAGATGCTATCGTTAATTTTTTTGTTGGTGTGTTGTTGTTGTTGTTGTTGCTGCTGCTGTCGTCATATTTTAATGTTCTTATGCACTCTTGATTTAGATGGTAGAGCGAATATTGTGCTGTGTTTCTCTGTTTCAAGCATCTACTATACCTCCTCTTGAAGTAAATGTAGAGTGACCCCAGCTTATGTAGAGTGACCCTAGCCTGTGTGTAGATTTGCCTGTTTAGTTTTGACATTAACGCTACGCCCTTGGGAATGACTGAATGAATCAAGAAAGAAAGGAATAAACGCACGAACGAACCAATGATAGAAACGAGTAAACAAAGGAGTTACACAACAAACGAACAAACAAAATATAAATCATTCAATGAATGAATGAAATGAAATGAAATAATGAATAAATGAATGAAATGAAATAACATGGAATGAATGAATGAATAAATGAAATTAAATGAATGAGTGACTGAATGAATGAATGAATGAATGAATGAATGAATGAATGAATGAATGAACATACACTCGTGGTCAGGCGATGGATAATCTCGTTACCCAGCCAGTAGTCGTTGGTGATGTTGCCAAACCCATTCTTGTAGTCCTCCCAGCCACGGTAGAAATCTTCTTCACCAGTCGTTCGTCTCTGGTATAAAGAAATGCAGTCGATACTGACTCGTGCATGAAACAACTAGCCGAGATTAACGACGCTACCTGCCGAATGAGGGTGGGGGGAGGGGGGGGGGGGGTTGGATTGGGGAATAAGGGGGTAGTTGCATCGTCCTACAGTTTATATTAAATCAAACAATATCCTGTTATTCCAATAAAACGGTCTTCCGAGTGTCAGTCAACATGATATAATGCCTCTGTCTGCCCCAGACAACCTACTGGGTTACGTTATTGAGGGTTGCCTGCGCAAAGACCGTAACGCAAGTTTTGTTGATTTTACAGGAGAGCGATTTGAAAGTTTGACCACGGACTAAAAATACTTTACTTTTGATAAGTGCCATAAATTTTATACCTATGTAAACGTCATCTTGTTCTCTTTGTACCTGTGTAAAATAATTCAAGACGCTCAGATGTTTTCATCTTGTAAAAGATCAATTTATGAAGCCAGTATATGATACGAGCTTTGCGCAGTCAAGAATTTTGAAACTCGGCACTCTCTCAGGCTGCGCAAGAGCCGTATCTTCATTTACGGTCTTTGCGCATTCCTGACAGCCTGCACAATCGGCACAGCGAGGGCGACGCAAAGACCGTAATTCGAGATACGACTGCCACCACATAAATATCACCAGTTTCTGTGTCTGCGCAAAGGTCGTAATTCAAGTTACGGGTGTGAAAACTAGGCAAGTCGGCAAGGAATGTGCCTGTGCAAAAGCCGTAACACCAGATACGGTGTTTGCGCAGGCAAGAAGTTGGTAGGATACTTGTGATTTGGAAAGTGCAATGGCCTTATCTGTGTACGTAATCTTAGTCGAAAAGAAAACCAGCAACTTTCACAAGTAAAGTCGAGACAATCTTAACATTTTAGAATAATGTTTAGTCCATGATTGTATGATACTTTCCCACACGAATGTTGTTAATGTTGTTGCTATTACTCTCTCTCTCTCTCTCTCTCTCTCTCTCTCTCTCTCTCTCTCTCTCACTTACTCACTCACACACACTCACACATTCTACAGGCACAGAAATATTTAGCGGCACACTCACAGATTTGTGCCAATGGAATTGCAAGTGGAAAACGTACGTGTCTGGAGTATTTTTTAAAAAAAATGGTACAAAGGTATAAACAATACATCTAATCCATACATGTTTAAAAATAAGGTGGCAGCTTGAATCCTATATGAGACAAGTTTATATCATTGTTGATTTTATGATATTTAGAACATTAAATCAGAGACGCACGTGAGAGACTGGGATAAATAACTTCCGTAAAGGACACCCAGAATCAACACAGTATGTACGGTGTGAACAAGCAGAACTCAGGAGTCATTAATTTGCCTTTCCCCAATGTTACATGATCGTTACTAACTGATAATTATGCTCTTTGAGAAGCTCACTAAAAAGTGTGATGCAGCCTGTAAGTTTGGTCCCTTCGGAATATTAAATACACATGGTGGCACTCACATTAAAATATGTTGTCACTGGAAAGCAGCACCTATGTAGCGTCAAAACACAGAAAGTTGCAGTGCTTTGTGAAATCCTTTATAAATCATCTGGGATGAAAATGAAGCAAAGACTGAATCCTGGGAGACTGCCATGTGAATTAATCATATAGACAAAGTGACATTAACAATTTTAATGAATCAGAAAATCAAAGTGATAACCTATCTCCATTAATTAAAAAAAAACTAGCATAGGAATATTCTTCCCTCTGTCCTCACCACAATCCTTCAATGAAGAGCAGAATCAGTGTTCGTGAGGAATAATTTCACTACTTTTCCCAGTATTTCTATGCTCACACCATGCAGGTGACGGTAGAAAAAAACCTGGAAGAAGTCGTATTCTTAGGGAACTATCCCACTTGCACACAGGGTCAACAGATCATGTCTTTTTCCGTTGCTCAAGGGCAGCTTCGATGAATAGCACTGAGGAATTGTTGTAAACATTGTCGAACTCGAAATGACTTTACTTGCTGCATCCTGTAACTCTCAGATTGATGAAGTCTTCCCGAGCAAGTGAGTATTTGAAGTCCTTGAGCTGTTCTTGAGCATGTCTTCTCTGTACCAAATTCTTCCTTGGGGGCGTCATATAGTTACCTTGGTTCTTAGGGATGACTACGATGGTGTTTTCAGCTTCAGAGGAAGTTGCTTGTTTGGGGGAAGACACCCTGGACTGATCCTCTTCAGGCGGGCTGTTTGGGATCTCCTCACTTCTATTGCCTAAACCCGACTACAGGTCTGGCAGCGAATATTGTTGGTCTGAAATGGTGAGTTGTGGCAAGCATCGTTTTGGCAGGTGCACAATCAAGGAAAGTCAGAGTTAAATTAGTATCTTTATCATTTCGCTGTGCATGTCGCAGGGGCAGTCTCCAAGGCTGAAGAACAAGTCGCTGGAATAAGTCTTTACAACTCTCTTTGACCTGTCAGCAAGGTCGCAGGGAAGAAGGTCTGCAGCATCATTGTCCCATGTCCTTGGATATCACAGCTTTTAGATATTAAAAAAAGAAGCAAAAGTATCTATCATCCTTTCCTCCATCGTTTCTAGGAGCCATCTGCACTATTTCTGTCCTGAAAGTGGGTTGCAGATGCTTCAAAAATCACCTTCCATCATGTTACATTTCTTGTCATTGCAGGCTGTTAGGAGCCAGTAAATTATCAAGCTGGCTTTCGTGCAGCTTCTGGTTTGCTACTACATGTTCACTCTCCCAAAGACTTTGTGCGATTGCCCGATGCAGATTTTACCGAAACTGTGTCATTCTCCCTTTGGGCGGTGCCGGACTGGAAGAGCTGCTGCTTTCATCTGAAGTGAACTCATCGCTTGCATAGTGCATTCTGTGGTTCATTGTCGGATGTTGATTTCAGTACTGTCAGTTTGCTGAAGTGCTGATGTCATAATAGGGCCTTTTTTCACTAGGGGGCTCCTTCTCGGATCAGTCAAACTTGGCGGTGATCTCTAATGCAGCGACACTGAGGTATACACTGTCAAAATCATCACGATTCATGTCGGTAGACTGTAACGAAAATTAAAAAGTATCCAAATATAACAAAAGTGCAGCCATTATGTTACAAAATATCATTATTACAGTATTTGATGTTGTTTTTTTTAAATTTAGGTTGCAACCCCCCCCCCCCC
>JAWQUT010000608.1:286340-292104 GCA_033807755.1 Ellobium chinense | reverse complement strand
CCCTTTTTTTTCTTCCCCTTAAAAGATCGGGTAAAATAAGTACTTTAATCTCCATGGGAGAAATTTCCCGAAATCACAGTGGTTTTTGTAGAATAACAAAAAATTGTAATTTGGCCAGTATAAGGAAAAACAATAGACACCAAGAACCTCTTATGCGAATACAGTAGAACCTCCATTATATGCTTCGCGCATGAGAAAACATTTATTTATTATTGAGGTGTTCTTGACATGGAGGTCTAGACCTATCTAAAAGTTGAAATGGTGGATTAATATTCAGTTCATACAGGTAAATTCGTACAGTAAAAACGTGACCTTATTAAAGGAATAGTTGATATCTAGGTTCTACTGTATTCAGTATTCAACTATTTATGAGTATGACCTACTGTGGGCAGTCATAGTGCTTTTACACATGGCTTTTGACAAATGGAAACGGGCTTAAAATTGATACATTTTGTTTTTTTGTTGAGTAGAGGGTAGCAATAATTATAATAGATACGAAAAAGGACACTCAACCACCTATATAGTTATAGCGTCATGACAAAAATCAGCAACATTACACAATATTCACAATTATGAGTCAGATAACAACATCATCGAAAACATACACAGCGTAATCGGTATGTCGTCTCATTTTTTTTATTTTTAAACATATCTATCTATCTATCTATCTATCTATCTATCTATCTATCTATCCGCCTGCCTGCCTGCCTGCCTGTCTGTCTGTCTGTCTGTCTGTGTCTGTCTCTCTGTCTGCCTGCTTGCCTGCCTGCCTGCCTATCTATCTATCTATCTATCTATCTATCTATCTATCTATCTATCTATCCTCCTGTCTGTCTCTCTGTCTGTCTGTCTCTCTGTCTGTCTGTCTGTCTGTCTGTCTGTCTGTCTGTCTGTCTGTCTGTCTGTCTGTCTGTCTGTCTGTCTTCTAGGTTGGTGAATCTAGTGATGTCTTATTTTCATTTCTGACGACGTTACAGACTCCGAGTGTATGACACCTTTCCCAGGCCACGCCACTGTAGTCCGAGTCTTCCCACTTGCCGTTAAGATTAGATTGATGACAATTCTTATACCACCATGCACCCGTGTAGCTTTCAGCACAGTTACTGTTCCTCACACCATTATCCCTGTCCCCTGTTGAGAACGCCATGTTGAGAACGCCATGTTGAGAACGCCATGTTGAGAACGCCATGTTGTTATGATAACATAAAGCGTCGGCAGCGGTTCCAGTATAGACACCCACACTCAGCTGATAGTTTGAACTCTCTTTGCCAACTCTAAAAATAGAGTACTCTGCATAGTAGTTCTTTCCATTGTATGTCAGATCAACTCGCAGTTCATAGTTTTCCTGGAAAATAAAAAGTAAATTGACAGGGAAATGTTCAGTGTTAAAGAGTAGAGAAACTACATGGGATTTGAAGTTCTATCAACATTTACATGAAAAGGTCGGGCCCATATAATTATGGGTTGGGCGATCATTGGTAAGGGTGGAGGGTGGCAGGACGGGAGAATAAGGAGAGAGATGGGAGCCGTTCACCCCTATCAAGCTTTATGATCAACAATTAACACAACATGAAATACCCACGCAGGTATTCAAGGGGAAAAGTTTTGCTATGAGGTGTCAGCCAGAGCCCATTTTGGTGTGGTGTGCTGCTTTGGGGATGGGGTAGGGTGGGGGATGGGGTGACTCTGGAAAAATAAGGGATTCGAATTTGTGATGTATCAATCTTGGAACCTTGCATTTATGAAATTGCACAAACAAGCACATAAAATTCAGGTAGGAAATTTGTTTTATGTCAATGTGAAAACGAGAATACAGGAAGTGAACCATACTCTATGTGAAGAGAAAACTAATGGTCATATCATCCCTTTTTTTGTTTTTGTTTTTGTTTTTGTTGCATTACTTTACTGTAGGCACTAGATGAGTATATTACTTTGGTTTATACACTTGTATATTGATGGTGTCGGGCACAAACCGTCTAAGTCCAAGATCAGGGCCCAGACGTTTTTTTGCGAGAAATAGCTAAAGCATACTATTGCGCATCATGTCTATAAATATTTCTGCAAAGAAATCACAAGAACTATAAAAAATGTTAAAATTATCAAACTGTCTAACTCCGCCAGCTCTATCTTTTATCGACTCAAACCGCCTAGGATGGGTGTTTCTTTGGCCGTATTGTAGAGTCTCATTCAGTGACTATGTAAGATCACCCATCTAGACTGTGACGATGTAAGATCACCCATCTACTAGAAACATGGTTTAATGACGCACCAAAACACACTTAAGTGTTAGAGTCCTAGGATTAGACAAAAAGAGAATGTGACAATTGTGAAGTTGGGTGACGAAGTGTCATCTGTTTACCCTTTGAGATAACTATCGGGAATTCAATTTCCTTAAAAACGATCTAAAAATATGCGTCACATTGTCCCATATCGGGGAAATATGGAGATTAAATTAAGTCTCCTCTCTGACATATCATTTTATTTAGATATGAAATTTATCACCAGTAGTCTAAATTCTTTAGATGTGGCAAACACACAAAACAACCATACTTGACTGTTATGGATGATAATATATATCGCTTCAGACTGCACCTAATGTTATCTTAATCCATAAAAACAAACATTGTTATCTCATTCTGTCGTGCACACTCTACTCAAACTGGCGGCTTCAAGTCAATAAATTGAAATTAGAAGTATGGCTGTCCGCCTCTGTGGCACCAGTCTGGCATGTATTGTTTTTATTCACACGTCATGACTGCTCTAAAATCTAAAAATAGCTTATCTTTGTCACATGCGAAAAAAAAAATTAGGACCCAATATCCTAATAATAATTTATTATCTTTCTAACGTCAGCTTTTACATCTCTATACAAGGATCACTCATATCTTTATTGCCCCAACACTTGGCACACTGTCAGCAAAGAACGTCGTATCTGCACTATATTTTCTGGATATCAATACGACTGTTCGTAGACGCGTAGAGATATTGTCTTTACCANTAGGGCTGGGGAAGGGGGAGGGGGGTGGGGGAAGTTGGAGGTGTGGGCACATAATATAATACTGTAATAAAATAACATGAAAACCCAGTGATAAAAATAACAATCTGAATAACCAACGCTCATAATGATGAGGTCACGTGGTGGACCGCTTTCTTCATCTGACTAAAAATAGCTCTTGTTTCTGAACTAACTGCCCAATCTCACTTCCCGCTAACATCTTCAGCTACCAAGTCAAGTATACAGAGAATGTATGTGTTTAGGCTGCCATGTACACCTTCAAACCTGTTGGACATTATCACTGAATGAGCAGGAACATCAAATTAGTCAGACTGATGTTCAAACCAATTAGTCAAACCAGTTCTGAGACACACAACATACAAGGACGACACTCAGCAGAAAGCAAGCAAAACCCATAACCCACAGACGATGGAGATGAAAAAAAAATACAGTATGTAGGCCTATTCAAGTTTCGAAACAGAGAGTTTGATCAGCTGAAAATATGCTCCCCCGACTACATGAGGACTTTTGTACACGAATTTTGCCTCCAAAACCACAATATCTTCTCTCGGTGTGATGAAAATAGATGCTCGTATACATTGTTGTTACTCTGAACAATGACGGAAAGACGTTCAGGCATGGCTGACTCTTCCAACTTTACCTGGGGAAGTTACTCTAGCAATCCCTGTAAGGAATAAAGTCTATGACATGTTGCTTTTACCATATTTATATGTGATGTTAACAGTAGTCGTGCATTTGACAAGACTCGCAGTATTTT
This sequence comes from Ellobium chinense, assembly GCA_033807755.1. Taxonomy (NCBI): domain Eukaryota; kingdom Metazoa; phylum Mollusca; class Gastropoda; order Ellobiida; family Ellobiidae; genus Ellobium; species Ellobium chinense. Next base: position 288,331 of record JAWQUT010000608.1, on the reverse strand, counting down.
AAATATCAGTGAGCTATTGATAGGTTGAGAGCAAACCAAAATCTTGACAGAGAATCTCTGGAGCTAATTTGTTTTGTTAGTTTGAGCTGACAGGTTTTGGCCGACGTTAGTATGTAACTGATCCAGCGAAACATATGAATCGAAATAAGTTCAGTCTGGCTCCATCAACAGAGTGTTGTAGCCTTGTAGGCTGTGTCCCGAAAAGTGGCTATGGCAGTAGAGTCACTTGATCGTCATCTCTGAATTCACCTCATACTAGGTTACCCGGCAGATGTCCAGTGTATTATAAAGATAAGATAGGCAGACCGTGTCACCAGAGATACCAAATGGAAAAAAATCAAAACTGGTTTCGATCTCTATACACTAGCAACAAGCTCGTACAAAAAAAGTACAGCTATCCCTCATCCTATTCACACCCCCCCCNCGTTCTTCTGACTTGCTTCTTATAAATATATTGCGAATGGGTGAGGGCGAAATTATGCCCGTGAGGACATTTCGAGTATGTGAGATCAGCGGTGAGGAAAAAATAATACATGTTCCCCTTCTCCTTAAAAACAAACAAACAAACAAACAAACAAACAAACAAACAAACAAACAAACAAACAAACAAACAAACAAACAGAACCCCCTTTCCACTGTAACGTGTGCAGATATTTTGCTTGTGTAATGATCAAAATCAGTGCGTGTACAAAGTAAAATGTAACCAAAAACCATGGTATTTTTTTTAGATCATTAAGTCTTTTATTTTGACTTCCACAATATCTGATCCAATATTTCTTTGTTTTCATATCCGACCCACCCCCATAACAAACAAATCCACCTTTTGCTGCATTTACCATGGGTCACATGCCTCAAACCGGTGACTTCTTGTTCCATTAACTGATACAGTATTAAAAAAAACAACCCGTTATCATCACTGGCCAAATATGTGTGAGTGACAGATTGAAAAAAGAAGATATCTGTGCGCTATAAATAATGATGTAGAAAGACCCATATCTGTGGGATGAGGAAATCACGAGACACCAGATCTAGAGCCATCTATTAGAATTAGACATGCTCACATGACGTCATCGCGTTGGCGTTACTTCCATTTAACTTTAACGGGATCTAGAAAGTTACTCTCTACCCTAGAAAGCTGCATTAGTTACTGTAGTTGCAACAATTATAGTTACAATAAACGTTTATGAACAATTCCAGAGACACTCATACACACCACCACCACCATCTCTGTCACCATCATTGCCATCTTCACCACCACCTCCACCCCTCAACCAACGACGACAATAACAACAACAACGACAAAAACAAAAACAACAACAACAACAATAATAATAATAATAACAACAACAACAACAACAACAATAACTACACTGTACTATTACTTCTATTACTTTTACAACAGCTGCTGCTATGGTATGTCATTAAATGTTTTACCACTACTCTGAGATTACTATTTCTACTGGGGCAGCTGTGTCCTCTGCTGCTTCTTCTTCTTCTTCTGCTGCTACTGCTGCTGCTGTTACAACAACAAAAAGAACACGTACCACTTGTACTAGAGAAAAAGAGCGAGAGAGTGAGAGAGAGAGAGAGAGAAAGTGAGAGAGAGAATGAGATGAGAAAGAGAGAGAGAGAGAGAAAGAGAGAGAGAGAAAGAGAGAGAGAAAGAGAGAGAGAGAGTGAGAGAGAGATAGAGAGGGAGAAAGAGAGAGAGGGAGAGAATGAGATGAGAAAGAGAGAGAGAGAATGAGAGAGAGAGAAAGAGAGAGAGAGAGAATAAAATGAGAGAGAGAGAGTGAGAGAGAGAGAAAGAGAGAGAGAGAATGAGATGAGAAAGAGAGAGAGAGAGAAAGAGAGAGAGAGGGGGGAGAAAGAGAGAGAGAGAGAGAGAAAGAGAGAGAGAATGAGATGAGAAATAGAGAGAGAGAGAGAAAGAGAGAGAGAAAGAGAGAGAGAAAGAGAGAGAGAATGAAATGAGAGAGAGAGAGAGAGTG
>JAWQUT010000608.1:232006-270146 GCA_033807755.1 Ellobium chinense | reverse complement strand
CATCCAAACTGTTATCTTCTTGACCGTACGTCTGATTGTTCGCTACACCAGTAAAGCCAGGCCTGATAACTACCCGGATGCTCACATGAGAGGTTTTCCCTTGTGGCGGACTGGAAGTGGGATGGTGTGGAGAGTGTACAGGGAGTTCACAGAGAAGAACGGTGAAACTTGTCCTTGTACAGAATGTCTTCAAAAATCTCCTGACCAGCGCAAGACAAAATGGGGCGGGTTTGTGGTGAGGACCGCCTTACATGTCGTATTCGACAACACAGAATGTGAAAAGAGCAGATGTGATGTTGGATTTGATTGTGATGAGGACATAGACAAGTGTTCCAAGTTGTACGGTGTGGAGGTGTGGGACAGTAACATCAAGAAAGACAGGTGTGATATGTACTGTGTTACACATGATGAAAATCTCTTCAACAAGATGGCGGAGATGTGCAGGCGGTTTGATGATCTACAGGATAAACTCGATGACAAATACTGGAAATCTGCAGGTGTAAAGAACTTGTCTGAACTTCCGGTTGTCTGTGTGAGCCATCCCCACGGGATGTGTAAACAAGTGACTGTGGGGATGGGGGGAGATATGGAGAGTGTTGAACCTTACAAGTGGAGTTATACAGCACAGACATGTCCTGGGTCAAGTGGTGCTCCAGTCTTTACACTGGGGGGGTGGGACAGTGAGGTGTGGTTTGGTCATCATTCTGTCCACAGTGGCTGTAACAAGGCAGGAGAAAATCAATGTGGTTATGCCGGGTGGGTGTGGTGATAGTGTTGTCTGTAGTAATTTCTCTCCTTGTGTCCACAGGTAAACAACCTCTCACAACTTTACACTGACTTACACTCTCACAACTATCATCATCTTCTTCTCATTATCTTCATCACCATCATCATCATTTTTATTATTATTATTTTTTTTATTATCATCATTATTGCTATTGTTGTTATTATCGTCATCTTCATTATCATCAACACATTTTGTGCACATTCGCATTTTCTTCAAGGACAAACAGGTAAGAGAAAGGAATGAAAGTTTCAGTTTTTATTCTTTCATTTTCCCATTATCAGTTATTGTGCGTGCGTGTGTGCGTGTGTGTATGAATGCGCGTGTGCTTGCACGTGTGTGTTTGTGTGTGTGTTTGTATGTATGGGAGGGGTCGAATGGATGAGTATTACGAGTATGAGCTTGTTTGTGAGTGAGAGAAAGTGTGTCGGTACATGTTTCTGAGTGAGAGAAAGTGTGTCGGTGCATGTTTGTGAGTGAGAGAAAGTGTGTCGGCACATGTTTGTGAGTGAGAGAAAGTGTGTCGGTACATGTGAGTGAGTGAGAGAAAGTGTGTCGGCACATGTTTGTGAGTGAGAGAAAGTGTGTCGGTACATGTTTGTGAGGGAGAGAAAGTATGTCGGCACATGTTTGTGAGTGAGAGAAAGTGTGTCGGTACATGTTTGTGAGTGAGAGAAAGTATGTTGGCGCATGTGAGGGAGTGAGAGAAAGTATGTCAGCACGTGTGTGAGTGAGAGAAAGTGTCAGCACATGTGTGTGAGTGAGAGAAAGTGTATCGGCGCAAAAATGTGTGCAATTGAAATAATGTAGCCTACTACTCATCCAGTCCATCCATCCATCGATCCATCCATCCATCACTTCTTCCATCTTTTTATCCATTTGTCCGTCTCATTCATTCATTCATTCATTCATTCATTCATTCATTCATTCATTCATTCATTGATAAGAAGAGAAGATTATCTGATAACATCAAGGAGAGAGATTACACAATAGCTGCTGTATAGTAATGTATAAGAATGTCTTGTATTGACCAATAATGTAAAGTAACAACAGTATCATCTATTTCCTAGCACAGAAACCACAGATAAACACGAGTTAAATTGTTTCCTTTTCTGTTCTTCATTCTGTCTGTGTGTCCTGTCATGGCGTGTTGACATCCTAGTTTCACACACCAGACACTTCACCAAGGTATCAAGATGTCAATGGTTTTTTCACTGTTGGCTATATAAGGTTTTACACCTTTCATTAACGTGTCCAGGGGACCCATGCCAAAATTCTTTACACACATGTTGTTAAACTCTTCCTTCAAATTTTAACACAGAGAAAAATGCCCGTAAATCAATTGGATTTTTAGAACTTAGGCAGTGAAGCAGACTAGACTATCTAATATTTTAGGCCTTTTCACTCAGTAAACAGGGTAACCTTACCCACCTAGCAACAACCACAAAGTTTATACTTGAGTGGCTAAACCTCACCTATTCTGAGTCTACAAATGTATCTGCACCTATCTAAGCCTTTGAAATTAAAATCCAACCCCTTTCCCCCCTCCCCATGGCCAGTTTTCTGATTTTGTAAGGACTGTGTAAGATTATTTTAGGTTCTATTGGCATCTTAATACCTGAAAAGACTTGACTTTAAGGTGATGTTTTCATGTTTGGACCGTACACTCCTGTCATATGTGTGGATCAAAAGCTCGTGGGTTTGAATCCTGCTCTAGCCATGAAGTGAATGTCCTGAGTAATGGGTTCCTGGCAATAGGCAGTGAAAAGTTGTTGTTTGAATATTGATGATCAGCGCCTGTAAGATGGCAGCTGTACTCTATGGTCCCCGGGAGCTGAGATAGACTAGTCTGTGAGTGATCTGGCCTGCTGGGATATTAGTAATGTAAAGTCGCTCATTAATTATTGTTTATTACTTGCCATGTTTGCCAAGAATTGACTTCTACTCCATTAGTTTACATCTGTTGTGATGTTGGCTACAAGTGTCATAGTGAAGTTGAATGTAATCTGGTTTTTCACATTTATATGGTAACATTTTGTACAACACAGTTGAATGTTCTCATGATGTGATAGTCTTTGAAGAACTCACATGATTGTTACACATGGAAATGTTATAGTTTTTGTTATATTTTCATGAATGTTATATTTAGCCAGGAATATACTAGGCTAGGCTTGCCAAATTCTTTGTTTTGTACAAATATATAAACATGTATTTTAATATTGTCTCATATACACATACCGAATTCTTCATTAACACATTTTCCTCATACTTTTCTGATTCATCTATTCATTAATTCAGTCTTTCTATCGATCTCTCCCTAACCTACCAAGTCACTCTCTTTCTATCCATCCTTCCCCACTATTGACTCTCGTACTCCTTCCCTCACTCTCTCACACTCCTCAAACCTAAACTATTCACTCACTCACTCACTCACTCACTCACTCACTCACTCACTCACTCACTCACTCACTCACTCACTTAAACATGCACGCACGAACCCAGTAAAAATGTGTAGTCTGTTAAATTATATTTGGTAACTTCCATCAATCCTTCATTACCTAATTAATTTATCGACACCACTCTAATCAGACCTGGTAGGTGGCTCCCAGGTCGAAAATGAGTTTTTAGCCTAAATATAATCTCCAGCAACAGACACACATACCAGTAAAACGATCAGACTGAAAATTTACTAGAAAGTGTTTAAAATCTACATTAAACAAAACGCGCAAGTATAACCACTCCATATTGTCTGTCTAATCACACTGGTCACCGCTTAATGGTATCGAGATATAAATAAACACCGTGTCACCTGTCCGAATATTATTATGTATTCGCTCATTACGCACTGACTCCCTTCCTGAAACATGGACCTACGCACCCAGTAAAAAGTTTATTCTGATAAATCACATTAGGAAACTTCCTTCAATATCTGTTAATCATTGACTGGAAAGTCATGTGTCGAAACTTATGTATGATGCAGTGTTTAAATGTACATTCAAAAGTACACAAATACAAATGGGCACAAACTGTGAACTACAGAGTTAGAGTAAAACATGTTGTTGTAATTTACATGTTCATTCATTCATTCATTCATTCATTCATTCATTCATTCATTCATTTCATGTAATCATCTGTTTTTTCATTCATTCGCTCATTCCTCTTTTAGTCTTTTTATCCATGAACTATTTCTTCCATCATTCATTCTGCGTCTCTGTCATTCGTTTATTCATCCATTGCCACTGGAAACGGTATGTTTTGGTGAAGACAATGAGAGAGATTATCAGAGAGTTCTAATACACGTTATCTGTGCAGTATCTTTCGCTGACTATGGCCAGTCTAGAGGCCAAGAACTCTTGCACTAGTGACCAGGTTCTGTTGAGAATGTATTGCTATGACAAGTTTGTAATAGCCAGTTCTTGGTGTCTGTATTACTGGATATGTTTTTATACCATCACACTGTACGTGTTCTTTGTTACTTATAGCGAATACAGTAGTCACTAGTAATCAGGTTTTGTTGAGAATTTCCTGCTATGAGAAATTCGTAATAACAGTTTTTGTTGTCCGTTTTACTGGATGTATTTTGATACATTGAAACCGGCCTTTCACATCCTAGTAACTCTCTCTTGTTTACTTACCCACCCACTTATACACTTCCCATCCTACTCATTATTCATCTATTCCTTCCTCCATCTCTTCCCTGCCCTTACTCACTCATCCATTAATTCTTCATTTCTTCTGTTTCTCTGTCAGTATCCTCCCCCTCCCCCCTCCTTTCCTCATGAACACACTAGATCACTTTCTCTTGTTAATTTACGTGTTCACTCTGCCTCTTTTACTCGTTCCTTACCTTTCCCTCCTTTCCTCTTTCATTCCTTCCTTCTTTTCTTTCCTTATTTCTCTCTCTCTCTCTCTTTTATCACTCACTCATCCCCCTTCTGTTTTCTCTACCTTCTCTACTCACTCCTTCACCAATATTCCTTCTTTTGTCTCTCCATCCGCCTTCCTCTATTTCAACAATACCCCCTTCTATCCCTTTCTCCCTCCTTCTTGCTTATTCACTCATTCACTCACTCTATCATTGTCTCCTACAATCTCTCCCGCACATTCACTCGTTCTGTCCATCTCCCTCGTCCTTTCCCATTTCCTCCTTCTTTGTATCCTCTTATCGTCTCACATGCAGTCTATAACCCATTTAAAAAAAAAAATATCATCCAAACATTTCTCTCTTTCCCCTGCCAAAACCCTATTTGCTCACATAGCTGTATATATTATTATTATTATTTGTTGATATACTACATTTCAATATTGTGTTAGAGGTTTGCAGAGTGACCCATTTTTCAGCCAGCCACCTTGTATTGTGAGAAATATAAAGTTCATGATGATTTAAACTTTGACAAAAGTCATTAAGTACAGACTTCCTCTGTGCACATATACAATCAGTGTTTGAAACAATTTCATTTTCAGTAAGTTTAGGTGATTTTTTTTGTTTACTCTTTCACTATATTACATTACTTATTCTCTGGTCTTCAATGTGAATTCAGTTGCTTGCTTGCTTGCTTGCTTGCTTGCTTGATTGATTGATTGATTGATTGATTGATTGATTGATTAATTTAACAGGTAATGAAATTATTGATATTGTACAGATGATTAGTGAATCAATTGGTCAGACAGACTAAAAAGTGACCAACTAGTGGATTGTAATGTGACTGATTCAGACTTCTCTTTCTTTCTTACCCATTTGATATAATCAGTGATTGCATAAAATTATTTCATACTTCATTAATTCACAAGCAATCTTTGTTTATATGACCGCTGTGTTCCTAGCGTAAGGCATACATATCTACATGTACAAGATACATTTTGTAAATGATATTTAGATTGAATTTTTGATTGCTAACACAAATACATGTAGTCAAGTGATTGATTCTACAGCTGTCTGATAAAATTGATTGTTCAAATAGTCTGACAAACTGATGGATTGTTTGTGTGACTGACTGCGATGTTTCTTTCCTTTTGCTTCATTTACTCAAGAGATTAAAATTAAAATTTTCAGTTCTTAATCTTATTCTTCATTCTTGTGAACTCTGTGAGATTGTTTTGTTGTTTGTATATTCTTTGTAAAACATGGTTTGAAGATGTAGATGGTGGTAATTGCAATGATGTAGATAGTGATAGTAGTGATGAGGTAGGTGGTGGTAATAGTGATGGTGTAACTGGTGTTAATGGTGATGATGTAGATGGTGGTAGTTGCAATGATGTAGGTGGTGATAGTAGTGATGAGGTAGGTGGTGGTAATAGTGATGGTGTAACTGGTGTTAATGGTGATGATGTAGATGGTGGTAGTTGCAATGATGTAGGTGGTGATAGTAGTGATGAGGTAGGTGGTGGTAATAGTGATGGTGTAACTGGTGTTAATGGTGATGATGTAGATGGTGGTAGTTGCAATGATGTAGGTGGTGATAGTAGTGATGAGGTAGGTGGTGGTAATAGTGATGGTGTAACTGGTGTTAATGGTGATGATGTAGATGGTGGTAGTTGCAATGATGTAGGTGGTGATAGTAGTGATGAGGTAGGTGGTGGTAATAGTGATGGTGTAACTGGTGTTAATGGTGATGATGTAGATGGTGGTAGTTGCAATGATGTAGGTGGTGATAGTAGTGATGAGGTAGGTGGTGGTAATAGTGATGGTGTAACTGGTGTTAATGGTGATGATGTAGATGGTGGTAGTTGCAATGATGTAGGTGGTGATAGTAGTGATGAGGTAGGTGGTGGTAATAATGATGGTGTAACTGGTGTTAATGGTGATGATGTAGATGGTGGTAATTGCAATGATGTAGATAGTGATAGTAGTGATGATGTAGGTGGTGGTAATAGTGATGGTGTAAGTGGTGGTATTTGCTATGATGTATATGGTGGTAATGGTGATGATGTAGATGGTGCCAAAAATGATGATGTCGATGGTGATAGTAGTGATGATGTAGGTGGTGGTAATAGTGATGATGTAGATGGTGGTAATTGCAATGATGTAGATAGTGATTGTAGTGATGATGTAGGTGGTGGTAATAGTGATGATGTAGAAGTGGTAACAGTGATGATGTAAGTGTAGTAAAAGTGATGATGTGGTTGATGCCAATAGTGATGATGTAGTTGGTGGTTAAAATGATTGTGTAGATGGTGCTAATGGTGATGATGTAGATTTAGTTATACCGATGACGTAGATGGTGCCAACAGTGAAGATGAAGATGGTGATGTAGGTGGTGGTAATAGTGATAATCAATATGGTAATAGTAATAACATAGATGGTGGTAAATGTAGTGGTAATAGTGATGATGTAGATAGTGGTAGTAGTTATGTAGTTATAATATTGATGTAGGCAGTGGTAACAGTTACGTATTAGACTACCTATAGTGTAGGTGTCTGTGAGTACTGTATATGAGTTTAAGTACTCACTCTAATGGTGCTGCTCAGTTGTAGTGTGTGGAAAATAGTAAAAGTGATGAGTCACACTGTGCCAGTTCAAGACACAGGAAACTTCAGAATGTTGAGAACTCATGAAATCTGTCATGCAGACAAAGTCAATTGAAAGTGGTTAAAAAATCCACATTATATCACAGAAATATTCACCCAACATGTGCTGACAATAATATGATCACTCAGACGCAAGGCTCATATACCTGTTTGTTTGACTGTACCAATCTTGACTTTTTCCACCACCATTTTCCCTGTTTAATATTGTATATTTGACATGGAAACATCAAAACATTGTCTAGTAACTCTTTGGTGTTTGATGGCTATAGATCTGTACAGATTCTTTGATTCTGTTCCTGTTCATTATTAATAACAAAATGTCCGTATTTTCCCCTACAAATAATTTTATTGTAAAAATCACATTCAGACTTAGACTATATCTAGGGTATGTAGGTGGTGGTCAATAAATCACTCATTACGATCATCATCACCTCCATCAAAAACAAAAAAAATAGAAAATTCTTCAACCACCATAACCACCACCTCCACCACATTTATATCCATACTATCACTCTAACAACAACAACAACAACAACAACAAAATACATAAGAAGGAAGGCATTTAAATGACGTGTTCAATCCATTTTGTTTAGAACTTCGGCCTCTGACCCATGAACACATCTATACAATGTATACCGTAGAGGTATGTTATTCTCTTTTGCAAAGATCTACTTTTTGCATATATTATATCATGCTGACAAAAGTTTAAACCCTTTAATTTTTTTTCAGATGGCATACATACAGTAGTTATTGCTTGTTATTTTCCATCATTATTTGGTCATTATCAGATATAGTAAGATTGTCTATCAGTACGAAGAAGGGTTTTCAAATACTTCATATGAATAGTCCCTGCAATGTCACTCCAAATTATTCTAAACTTTCACGCTTTCACACACATAATAATAACATCACCCAGAGCTCTCCAAAATTAGATCTTCACCTAAAGCCATTATTAACATTTCCTGAAAATGTGATCCCCACGAAAAACCTAAAACTACGTCTACAATATATCACATGATAAATCCTACCACATCTACTTTCTTTGTCGTACACCAGGACATCAATTAAAGACAAGAGGGAATACAACAAGATGGAAGCTCAGAGAAAGACGTTAAACATTCAAAGAGTAGGAAAACTTTCGGAAATTGAGCATTTTATTGAAGCCTCATTAACTCTTTACAAAAACACGTGAATATGTGAGTCATACATTATATATTTATAATACGAGTCTTGGAGAGCTTCTCAGTCATTATATAACAGTATAGACATATAATAATATACACACACACACAGCAAAATACAGGCAAGAACAAGGACACTGATTACTTTCACTCCGAGACATCTGAATGATTCCAAGACCTAGACATAATAGCCAGGTAGTTAGTTCACCTGACACTTTTATATAACACTTTCACTTCCAGGTTAGGCATTTCTTGTTTTATTCTAAACACCATGTCAAAGGGTGAAACTCTGCCAAAATCAACACAGATGTCATTAAAAAATAAAAATAGTCCTTTTTACAGATTCGTTATTATGATACTTGAGATGTCAAGCAGGAGATGGTGGGCAATGCAATACCTCAAAACATAAACCTGAAGATACCTAACCAATAAACATAATAACAATAATAAAAATAATAATAATAATGATGATTATAGTAATAATACTTTATAAGAAGAAAAAGAAGAAGACAAAGAAAGAGAAAAAGAGGAATAATGAGATTTATACATCTTGATACCAGGCTTGCGTCCACTCAGGTAAATTTACCCTATTATCCCCCTGTCAGGCCAGAGGATATACAGTGCCACTTCCATTTACAGACGCTGATCACTAGCATTTTGACAGTATCATTCACTGTTTGTAGCCAGGTACATAATAAAGATCACTTGATGTTTTATCTTAGCAGTCAGACCACACTAACAAGTTTATGTTTACAAGGACAGGAAATTCATGGAACATTCTAACATCATCTGACAAAAAGGGCTTACCCTGGTTTTTCTGATAAGATTATCTTTTTTGCATATTCATGATTTATACGTCATTATTCATCTTCCAATAAACTATTTGATTTTAGGGAGACTGTGAATGCCCTTGATATTTTTTACAGAAAATCAACAAAAATTTTGGATACAAAGAGCTATATTCAAATAGAATCAGTTACTTTTCTGAGCATAGTTCCGGCAAAGATAAGCCCTTTTGTCGGAAGATATTAGCATTGTTTCATAGTAAAATAATTCACAGCATCAATAAGGATTCCTTTCAGACTCAAAACATGTTTCAGAAAATCATCTCAGTAAAAGCAGACGTTGGTTTTTTTTTTTCATGGGGATTTGATTTTTGCAGTTTGAACATTTATGAATGTTGATGAAGATTAGAATAATTTAGATCCTCATGGACAAGAAAAAAAAACAACACACACACAACCTTTTACTGCGGTTTCTTACCAAGGAATTCATAATAGCATGTGTAAGAATATTTGGTGGTCTGAAAGTCACCTATTACCACAGATTCCTTGTTAACATTGAAAGCCTAGGAGATTGTCTAACACATCTCATATACGCACTTCATGTATGGACACAACAGATATCTGAATCTAGTCTGGACTGTTGTCATGGTCTCTCAAAACATATAATATACACACTTATATGCACACAACAGACTCCTGAATTTAGACTGGACCATCTTCAGGACCCCTCTAAACATCATATGCAGAGTGACACGCCTACAACAGACATCTGAATCTAAGGTCAATTATTCTTAGGTGTTCTGTGAAACATTTCACATATACACAGACAGATACACATTATTTACATACAACAGACATCTGAATCTAAGATCAATTATTCTTAGGTGTTCTTTAACACATTTCACACATACACATACAGATACACATTACATACAACAGACATCTGAATCTAGACTGGACTATTATTAGAGGCTCCCCAAGATTAACACAAGAACGTTGGAACACATCTGACAAAGAACTCATACGACAAACTAAATCATTATGTATTAAGTATGTTTTAACTTAGCCATGATATGAAAAAAATAAGAATCGCATGCCTCAGTCACGTTCAAAGTACAACATCCAAAGTAATGTGTCATGAAGGATTATGTTGCAATTGGTAATAATGAATAACAAGCCAATGTTGAATGTCTGGCTGTTAGTGTTAGGGATGGGAAGATGCTTGTCTCGGAGATGATTTCTGCAAGTGAAAGAGAGAAATGAGAATGTGCATTTTGTAAATTAAACTACACTGTCTGAATCAGATCATTAAAAACTGACACCATTAGATGAAGAGTTTCAGTTGAAGAAAAAAACACCAAAACATAAGGGGCGGCATGGGGAGGGAAAAGGACATGCTTTTGAGCATCTCCTGGAGAACCAATATGAAAGCGTCAGCAACATACCAACTACTAACTTTTGAGAGAAAAGAAAATGTTCATTCAATAAAACAACATCAACCAATAGACCATGTCACTGAGTGCAACTGTGCCACAATAGCATGTATACTAAAACTACAGGAACAAACAATGTTACTTGAATCTTTCTTACTGTTATCGTCCACAAAGGAGACAAGTTGGTACACTAACCCCTACCATTCAGAAAACATTAATACTGTCATAGTTCATAGAGTTGCTGATTCATCTCAAGCAGTCACAAACTGTTAAGATAAGTCACAACAAGCTAATAATGGATGACAGAATGTACAAATATTTTAGTTAGAAAGTATTCAAGCTATTTCTGTTTTGCATCAAGTAGAGTGAGCTTACAAAAACTATACAGGAAACTCGGTGGCTTCAAAAATCTTGTGGATAAAGCAGTTTCTCAGAGTGGACAGTTTCAGTTAAAGCAACTTCCACTGCGTTTGTACACTAATGAACCAATTCATAACAACCAGATGTGAACGATATAATGTGTAACAATTAACATCTCAAACAACAACAAAAAATAATTACATAAAAAAAATGAAAAAAAAAAAAAACCAACCTTGGTGAAAGTTTCAACCATAAAAAAATGAATCTGTAGCAAAGTTGATACAAAGAAATGAATTAGTAGGCTATAACTATATGCATCATCCTCAAGCTGTCACAAGTTGGTTGATTATGAAATATCAGTGTTTTTTGTTACTTGTGATTATTTATTCTGTTTCACAGCATACAGGTGTGTTTATCCTTGAGAGAACACATTCCCATAGTGTGACATCATAAAGCAAATATGAAAGTCTTTAGCAGCCATGCCTTGTGGTAAGTATCACTCATTACTGTCATGTGATATCAACACAACAAATAACATCAAGAGTCATTGTCATCATTGGTTCAACTGCTGAACTCTTTTGCTATTTCATTTCTCTAGAGCCACAAATTAGCTGTTAGCTCGACCGAGGTACTTGCTAATTATATGGCACTCAAAACTTTTGCGAAAGATAAAAGCATTTTCTGTACACAATACATGTCTGTGCTCTGAGTAAGATATAAAGGACAAGAAATACATCAATGCATCAAAAACAAAATCCAGCAAGGAAGAATCATCAAATGAGAAAAACTTTTTTAACTCTAACTGCACATCAAGGCTGTCTACAATATTCTGACATTACATGTAACAATAGTTTATTGTAATCTAACTATCTCACGGACCATAGGTCTAAATATCTCACTGACCATACGTCTTTTTACCTCAAAACAGCAAAACCAAGAAAGTTTCAGAACTATAGGCCCTCCTCCCCTTTCAAGAAAAAAACCTGACTAGATATTCTAATGGATATACAGTACTCTGCTTATTTAATTTCAGTTTGTGATAAATTTACTTTAAGTCCATTCTCATACATATCAGCATAATTACACCAATAATACACACCAGCTCAATTTTGCACTGTGCTGATATTATGTAGAGTACATCATACTTTGTTTTGCTTTGTGGGAGGTTTCATTTATATATGTGTAGCTTCTGTTTTGTGGGTAAATTAAACCTGCAAAAATCTCCGTCCAAAAGCCATCTTTATTGTTACTAAAATACTTTCAGTAACCTGATAGCAAGTTTCAGGGAACCTTCGATAACATGACTACTGTTGATTTGCAGAGAGAAGAAAAAATAACAGGGGGAGGAAAAATATGAACCGCTGTTGTCGCAAGTTTCTCTCCCTCTCCTCGTTCACTGATGGTCGGGTGCCTGGAGATCATGTTAAATATTGCATCAATCACAAGTAGTGACAACAGATGGAGAATCTTCCTCGGTGTTTCTGTTTCACGGACTGATCCCAGCCGATGTTTAGACTGAAGCACTCATTGGGAGACTCTGCTGAGAGTAATAACTGTTTTGGTCTTTACCAAGGCTGGGATCAGTCTGTCAAATAGAAACACTGATGAGGAATCCCTTTCTCAATAAGTAACATAACTATAGAGAATACACTTATTATTATTATTATTATTATTATTATAGATTTAATTTTATGAGTTCTTCATGTGTTATGGCACTGACAGTCAGCTGTGTGCTGGCCATGAATACTACAACACCTGGTGACTCTTTTACAGTAAACACTGTTTACATTTAGCACCTTAACACACTTTTCTTGAATGTATATACAGTGGAACCCGCTTAAGCGGGACACGCGTGAGCAGGACACCCGCTTAAGTGAGACGAATGCCTGGGGAACGGAATTTTTGCTATTTAAATCTATACATGTGAGCGGGACGGCAACCCGCTTAAGCGAGACGACTTGGAGCTAGATTTCCGTAATATACACGCTGTTTTTGACAGGAATGCTGCAAATTGTCACTATCGTACTGTGTCTTAGTGCTTGTTTACCTTTGCCCATCAGCTGAAAACCTGAGAGCTACAAAGATGCTTGTACCGACGGTCCTGATTCCCCCCCCCTCCCCCTTTTACATTACGTGAGAAGTGATTGGCACTACCTCCCCATAGCCTTCTGTCAGGCAGCTGACCATTCTGCGCAGGCATGGACGAATCAGAGCGGACATCCTAGCCGCTGGTCATTTAACCCGCGCAAGCATTAACGGATCAAGATTAAGTAAGCCCCGCCTCCTGTCAGCCACACTTTATCCTTTCTTCAGCCTAGGCAGTGACTGACACTTACAAGCCTTACCTACGCTATTGCACAACACTACGCCAGGGTGTCGTTGACAAAGGCATGACCATCATTTGTGTTGCGTAAAGGCTTTTTGACACACGCCGCTCGCGTCGTGCTGGCCAGATGTGGAGCGAGAAGTGTGACGCTTATCTTTGCTGGTGTTTACGATCATGTAAATTTGATCCCAAATTATTTCTGATCACTTGAATGGGGGGCGGCGAACATCTTGACTTCAGAGATGTTAGACCTTTCATATTCTCTCCAGTTTTATTTTAACGTCTTATTTCTTTCCCTCTGATGTAGACATGTCCCGGTCTTTAAAAGAAATTGTTTTTGAATTTTCAAAGGAGAGTGGTGAGAAGGCTTGGGTGCTTCTTTGAAGCCAACCAAAAATCCCGTTTCCTGCATGACCATTAATATGCTCTGCAAGTCTACTGAAAATGCAGTTAGACTGCAATTAGTATATTTTAAACAGTACAGCTACAATTTAAATCTGACTCCGTTGTCACACCTCACTAGCAACAAGTAAGGATACCCCTTAACTTGGATGAAACGCGCAAACTAGCTAAAAAATCTCTTTATAATGAATAGTCCGCCTAAGCGGGACGCCCGCTTAAGAGGGACGATTCGTCGGGAACGGAGCCGTCCTGCTTAAGCGGGTTCCACTGTAATATGAAAATCGGGCATTCCCAAAGACCAAATATACTTAACCTTGGCAAGTGGTTACAAACTATTGACTATTGGTGCATATTCAGTAATAACACCTTGGGTGTGGGTAATCTCCTCGGGTGTGGGTAATCTCCGTTGACAGCTTGAATGTAGCACATCTCGATGATGTAACTGTTTAGATGTGAATGGAGTGATGTAGTTTGGTAGGCAGATCATAATGTCATGTGGTTTAGTACCCACTGGGCCAAGGAAATACATCTCATGCAAGTAGTGTAAGCAATCTCAACCAGGGTTAACAGATGACATTCCACACTTGTGTGAGCAAGAAATGGCAGACCTTGACAACACATAGCAGAAAAACACAACATACCAAACTCACCACTTGTAACTATTGTGAAAAGTATATCATTTCCCTTTAAACTTCTTCTGTAAATGGATAAGCCAAAACTCAGTTAACCCAGCAAGATCTGGCCATTCTTCTTAAATTCCATGTTAACAGGATTCTACTTTCAGCCACGAGTCCGATGATAATATACTGTTTGCTCTAGACCAGTCTGTGAAGTATACCCAGTGATGCATCAGCGTAACAAATTTTCACAGTAAATGTTATGCACTCAAACACACTGATCAAATTCACAACCCCTGGTATAGCATTTCATATTTAGCACAGCTGGCTTATCCATGACAAGGAAAGACAAGGGTTGTTCACACCAGCCTACAATTATTTCATAGCATGGCCACCAAGATCATGCATCAAGCTGTCATTCATTAATAATGAATAACAAGTCTTTGTTTGGTCAGGGGAGAGGGGGGAGGGGGGGGGAGGCGCTTGTATAGAGGCTGATTATTACAAATGAGAGAAATTACAATTTACTCCAACAATTAGAGTGGTAGGAGTGGTAGGGGATGTGGAAATGATTTGAAATAGACGTGTTTTCAGATTAATGCCACATTTTGTAATACGCATACTGAAATTTATAGGGAAATTTTGTGACTTGCAACCTGTTTGGTAATACTGCTAGTTTTCTTTAAAAATGTTCATACTATACGTGTTCGACCGTTTTAAGTTTTGTATCACAGATTCATTTCGGTTTTTCCTTACTTCTTCAACTGCAACCATTCTAACTCACTCTGTCTTTAACAGACATTAATGTAACCATCCACTTTGTAGTAATCCTTCAAATGAAATGTCTCGAGCTAACCTTATGGAAATCATAGACCCTTCATACATTAAAGTCAGAGTTTATCACTGTAAAGGTAACATTAATGTAAACCATCCACTTTGTAGTAATCCTTCAAATGAAATGTCTCAAGCTAACCTTTTGGAAATCATAGACACTTCATACATTAAAGCCAGAGTTTATCACCGTAAAGGTAACATTAATGTAAACCATCCACTTTGTAGTAATCCTTCAAATGAAATGTCTCAAGCTAACCTTTTGGAAATAAAGACACTTCATACATTAAAGCCAGAGTTTATCACTGTAATGGTAACAGCAGGGAAAAAAAGCTAAATCAGTATAAAGCACTTTCAGTTGGTATGATACAGCCTTGTTTAGAACATTCAACATCATGTACCGTCCTCTGGTTGTGATTATGTGTAACATTTCACCAAAACATGATAGTTTGGCCTACCATACATCACACACAAAACTGATCTGGCATTATGCTTCACACCTGTCTGACCAAAAAATATATCACGAAATATTANTCGTGGGTAATGGCACTTCCATGCGACACAAGGGAATGCACAACAACATATTCCCTGTTTAATCTATTGACTATAGATTGAGCGGCAAGAGAACATTGAATTATTTCTTTGGTCACAGTCAGAGATGCTGTACTGCTGTGCAATTTTTCAGTTAGATCTGTCCGAACCTTTTCATTTAGATATTTGTAACAGTGATTGCCAATAAATGAACCTCCATGAAAAGCTTGGGGCACAATTCCATGTTGGTCCTAGACGAAAATGAGTCTTCTTGATCATTGTCAATATTGATATGGAACAAAAGCAAGATGTCATTTGAAAAGATTTTGCATGAGACAGGTGTCCATCGCGAGGCTTTCTGCTTTCTTATCTGAGTTCTTTTACCACATGTTCGACACAAACCTTCCAAACACTGTTTAAGCACTTCATAACTATGCTCCATTCTTTACAGAGGAAGGAAATCCCTCTAATTATTATCTTAAAAACAACTGCAAGCGATGACCTAGGGCATGAAAATGATGAGAAATCACACACATCGAACTTTAACAATCATAACTTCTATGTTAATTTTGGAAACACAATAAAATTTACCTACTATTAAATTTGATCAATATAAAGCAAAGTAAGACTTGTTTTAAAAATATTTATGGTGCCGTTTCTTAGTTATAAGCTTCTGAATATATAGGCATATGACACAAATTAACACAAATACACACACACTTCAGATCGTTGCCACGGATACACTATAAAAGATAATCCCGTGAAAATTTCAACACAGATGATCGAGAGGAGAGACATTGTTTTCACTAAACCATCATCAGACTAACTGTGATTTGAAATTGACTGCAGCTCAGTTATTAAAGGTCTTTTTCAGTGAAAAAAACCACTGTTTTACCTGCCACGGCATGGCATCAGCGGCAGGTAATTAACCGGACATTGACCCCAAGCGCAGCATGGTCTGGTGCTGCGCGGCGGTAATTAATGGGATTCTGTCAAGTAATCTAAAACGCTTGGATTTTCCAGTTTGAGCTGCCGTGTCAGCGAGTCAATGTTGTGTTAAAGAAAGTTATTAAGACTTTTGCCCATTTCCTTCATTTCCTCACTTTATTGTCAGAAAAGTATGCCACTCTGTAGTCGTGGAACATACTGAAGTGAAATCCTGCGACCTTTAACATTTCTTGTTTATGCTGAAAATAAACAAAACGAACTTACTGAGCTCACAAAACAAAAATGAAATATACCAGTCCACACTGAGTGACTTCAGAATAAGTTCCAGAACGATTCAAAGTTCGGTATAATAAAAGGATAGAAAAAATTTAGTGTATAATATTGACCTACAAACAAACAGTTGACTAGTTACACAAAATGGGTAAATCAGACAAAAAACATCCAATGTGTTGTCAAAATGTGCGCCATCTTTAAGAGCATTTATTTAACTCATTTACTACCATGAGCCTTTCACAGCCGGTTGGCATTTTTAACTAGACCAGTAGCGGTCTGCAGCAGAAACAACAATTCCAACCCAGTATTTCCAACTGGTCTCGCTTCCCTTTAATGTAATACAGGAGATAATAGTTAAATATCACAAAACAAAAAACCAAGATCTGATAGCATGTTTGGCTTGCCTTTAGGCAAAAGCAAGAAAAACAACTCAATGTTTTGTCCTGGACTGTTACCATGGTTACTGAGTTAATAAAAATTAAACCCTGGAGTTTCATGAATGTCATGTTATGGCCAAAAAAGCCAAAGATAAAAATGGAATTCTGTCAGTCTGTGTTGACGCCTCTCTGGATAATGACTGAAATATGGATACAGGCACGATTTGCGGAGTTTTCATACAATGTTTCAATGTTATTCTACCACTTACGTCATGGTTCATACTATCCAAAGAATCTAGCATCTAAATATTACAGTCTTGATTGGCAATACATTGCACTTATTATTTGTTTTACTTTAATTTGGTGTGTGGTGCATTCCGGTTTGTATTGAAACGACAATGTAAGAGAGAGAACATGAACAACCAATCTCTCCCGCCCCCTTTCCTCACAAAAGGACCGACTGTAAGATATTGAGAATGGCACTAATTCTCTTGCGACTATTTCTTCAACTGTAGCAGGACATATAAACATTCCTAAGGGAAGATTCTCAAAACCATTTCGGGGTCTTGTAATTCTTAGCCTCATTATCCCTGCGAACTTTCAAAAACTATCAGGAACTGTTGTGATTGCTTGCTTAAACCTATTCTCAAGTTCCATTCCAATCCATGTTTTTTGACAGAGCTGGAAGTTCTACTGTCATGGAGGAAGAACTAGGAACAGACTATCTATCTATATGGTCACATTTCAGCAAAAGTCTCGTTTTTTTTTCCCGTCGTTTTGGTTTAATTTTTAACTGTATCTAAAAGGATCATTAAGGATTTTGGTGACATTTTTCATTTTTAAACCTGTAGATTACAACAGAATAAAAACATGAGGAGGAAATATGAGTAAGATGAGCATAACTAAAGGGCAGCCCATTATTTTCATGAACTTTTCTGTTTTCAAATTTATTAGCATAAAAAATAATAAACAGTAATAATTATTCTTTTATTTGAAAGTTTCACATATTAGATTTGGTTTTCAAAATTTCATTACCACTCCTATTTTTTCCATGATTTTTTTAAAGAAGATCTCAAAGTTCAAATCATGAATGGTTATGGCAACAAAATAACAATTCTTTTAATAACATTATTACCTATGAGGGATGGTGTAAAATAATAATGAAATCTCTATCAGTCTCAAATTTCCTGTAAGTAGTTGTGATGGTAATTGTCTGTTGACACAAATGCCAAAGAAAGTAGTGCCTTTTATATGACTAAAGTGATCCACGTTATCCTAAGGGCACAATTACGATGGATCAATGTAACAAATTTATTGGCCATGAGAAAAAGGACAAAGTGTGTGTAGAAGAATTTTAAAAATCCATGAATGATGCCACTGGGGTGAGCAGTTATGGCAGGAACTAAAGAAAGAAAACGTGCGTTTCAACATTATTTGGAGCAGAATTTCCACTCAAATGTGTTAGCAAATGAGCAATGTTCTTAATACTGCGGGTAAATACAATTTACACTGATAACATTTAGCTGATTCATTTCTCCTACTCTCTCCTTTATCTGTAATCAGAATGGATTTCCATATTCACTAACAGAAAAGAACCACTGAGTTGTCCCACCACACCAAACTTATGCTAAACAAACTTTCCTCAACAAAGTTCAAGCCCAATACTTTTAACCATTGACAAATTCCTTCAGGTCTTATGATGAAGGCTATACTTAGGGATTTCTCATAAAATGTTTTAAATTCAAGGAACGAAATCACATTTTTTATCATACAAGGACATGTACACTGCAAGGAAAGAATATTCCACTTGAAAGTATGACCTTTGAGAGTTCAAACATACTGTAAGGATCAGAATTAGACACAAACGATGCTCGCTGCACTTCCATACAACTAAATATAGAAATTCCCAACCTTTGATTCCACTTTTCTGAAAGCACTGGCCAAACACACAAAACCCATGATTATGTCTATCAGATTCCTGCGGGTGAATGAAAGGTGCTGTTCTTTGATTCTGTGGACACGCCTCCCAGATTCTAATCAACGAAAGTATCAGTCTCTAAGTAAGCCAAGATGGCTGCGACTCATGCAGATGACTCAGTAAATGGTCTGCTGATTTGCAAATGGTGTTTGCCACATTCATATCTTCACCTCATTAATTAGCATATAATCAAACCACTGTTGATCCTTGCCCCTTCCTCTTCAAAGACGCAGATCAAAAATTCAACTAAAAATTTGAAACCACAGCCCCCACTGTTGCACAAGTCCGAGTGTATTCAAAAGATTCCAAATTTCTTAACTAATCTGTCCCTGCAGAATATTGCATTTCAAACCCCTAAAACTTGCACCAAGAAGTGCAAAATTTGCATGCAATAAGTGGTAAAAATAGCACCAAACTTTGCAAAAATAGCTTCATAACTTGGTTATATTTACCACCAGGTCATATTGTCTACTACTGAAATGTTGTAACATTGTAGAAATGGAACATATTTTCTTTGTTTCTCTTCATGCAGTATTGCTACACTGGCAGAAAAAGTCCACTGTTTGGCCAAAATCAACAAAATTTGCACCAAATTTGCAGAAAATGACTAAATTTGCAGAAATTTGCAAAATTGCAACAAGGCCTAAAAAATCGGAAATTTGTGATAATTTACAACCGCAATTTTCTGGGGGGACAGACTAATGTCTAGATACTGCCCATATTTCCTTGCCCTGACCCTCGCATTGTGGAAAAAAAATGTCCTCTTGAGTTGAATAATTAATATGAAGCTGAATACACTGAACTCTGCAATAAATGGGTTTCTGCTGTTTCAAAGTACAATGGACCCTCCGAGATAAGACTTTGTAAATGTTCGTGGAAAAGTTCATAACTGAGACGAAGTATTAACTGAAAGGTTCACACTAATATTAGCGCAGGATGACCGACAAATTTATTTGGCTATTATAGTATTGCATTTATATACTGTAAAATAATCCCAATTTACCGATTTTTCTTCTTGCATACACCCACACATTAACTTGATTATAGTCTGAATCTGGGTTTTGCCCGCAAGCAATGTCTCTGCAATAGGTTTTGTCATCTCTCTGGCCTTGCTCCTCTTTACAATCTTGTCTGGCTCCTCTAACGTGAGTATCTTACTCTTGCGGTTACTCATCATCACAGATCTACTGAGTTAATGGGTTTAGCCAAGGTCTAGATAAAACATATGGCCCGATGCGCGTTCAATGACAGCGTTACAGAGAATGAATGACGACACAAGGGCAAAAGACACTGTGGGAAAGGGAAAGCACACAAATACTGTACAGTCTGTGAAGTATGTCACTGGCTTACTTCGGCGACGTCATTATGATTTCCTGTGTCCAATCATATTTGAGTAGCAAAAGTAACATTCCCTCCAGCCTATTCATATGGAAAAGAACAGAATAGACCTACCCAGCCTAGACTGTCAATCGTGCACCGAATCAACAAGGCTGGGGTGGCTTGTGCTGGTGTTACAACATGAGACAGACCGACCAGCATCAAAGCACCTGGCTACACATGTTTGAATGATGCAGGCAGATCACAATTCAGAGTGGTGGGATGGCTGAACAAAGGTTCAGAGTGGGTCCCATGTCAGATTTAGGAGGAAGTCGCTATTTGGACATCTTTCTTATAGAAACTCTCATCTGTCATGAGATTTTACGTTGTAATCGAGAGGAAGTCGTAAATGAGAGAATGAGAGGGTCTTATCTCGTAAGGTCCACTGTATTTGATGCTTCAAGTGACTTGTAGTTAGTAGAATCTGGATCTAACAAACTGACTACAACATTCCAGACATTCACTCATTTTGAATCCACACACGTGGCACATGATGAAAAGTGAGTTCAGCTGGTTGTGAAGGTGAAGGTCAAATATCAACAGTCAGTAGTGATCGAGCTGTGGTATGAAATACAAGAAAGTCACATCTTGAGAGTAATATTACAAACAATGACATCACAACTTTCAAACTTTCTTAATTTTAACCCTTGTAATGCTCTGATAGAATTAACTCTACTGTCCGCTCACTATGTTTGAATGTGACAAACGAATATATACACATCATGTCACGCTCTGGGCATGGCAGTCGAATTTTGCAGTTTAGTGTCAGCTAACTGGCTCGCAATGTTATCCTTAGCAATGGTCAAGCAGCCAGTGGAAGGCGGGATCCGACGGCCTCGCGCGACGAGAGTTATGACATGCTGTCTTTGGTGACGTATCAGTTCATATTCCACAAAGTCCAATAATTCTGTTTGTCATTTCCGCCTGGTTCTGGCATCCCGATTCACATGCATGCTCAAACGCTTACTGATATAACATTTTCATAAAACATTGAGTCTCTAAGTCTCCACAAAGGGCACCATGAGCAGACAGCCATGGCAAACATACTAAGGCGGAGGACGGACTGGCAACACGTGTATTGGAACCACAATGACCTCCATTGTCTGTGCAATCAAGTAATCTAGCAACATTTTTTTTTCAAATACTTCTTGGATTAGCCATACATCACCAAAGGCAATATGTCACTCATTTTTCACTCGGTAATACGTATAAATTTAAATGTATAAAACTTTAAAGTAATACATGCATGGTTATATGTTAGGAAAATGACTTCTTCAACCATCCGTGCACTGTGGTGAGTACGCATAAGCAGGTTGGATTTTGCACACATTCTAACTCTTGGCTTCGCTCGTCCACTGAAAGTGTCATGCCAGGCAAACAAACAGTGTGAAAATGCCAACTTCATTGTTGTCACAAGTATAACTACTGCTATCTGCTGAGCAAGGACAGGCATATATATTTATAAATAAAGTGCACCACTGTGGTAAGTAGAAATGTGGTGAGAGATGTTTTGTAAGCTGTAAGCCACGATGTCAATGACTATGCAGGTAAGAATGTTTTTATGTTGAGGGATGTATGTTCCAGAACCACAGATTTCAACATGATGTAGTCACAGATGAATCAAACACAGCTCCTGAGCTTAGCAACTTGAAGAGAGCACTTCTGTGTGTTTGTTTATCTGAGCGTGTATGAGAGTGGCTGACAACGTGACAGTTCCTAGGCAACACTGTCCATCTTCGACTACACTATGAGAATGCACTGGCAACCCAACCACACATATGGGGCAGTAAACTCTTCTCTGATTGCTTCGACCACGGCTTGCCTGAGGTGAACACTTGTAACTATAACCAATGGTTACCCCGACGTCAAGACATACAAAACCGCGGATTTGTGGTCAGCTGCGGGTCATGACCTGAACACCCTGACCACACGAGAGATGTACTGTCGACAGACAGGGCAATCGGCCAGACGTTTGCCGCACTGGGTGCAGGTGACCATGTGACCACACTCCAGAAGGATACAGTCAACTAGCGAGTCCATACACACATGACACAGGCTGTCCTCCCTGTGCTGCGCTTGTGAGCCTCTTGCTGATGACGCTGTTGTTGCTGTCGATGTTGTTGTGGTGGCTGCTGTTTCAGCTGGAATGCTGTCTATAGGTTCCCCCTCCTCTGGTGAATCACTTGCTGCCTTGGTAGTGGCAGACACCGCTGATGTTTCTCCTTGAACATTGGAGTCATCTACGGACGTTTCCACTGAACCTTCTTGTCCGCTCTGTTTTCCAAGATAGACTGAAAACAAAAACAAAATAACAATAGTGACGGGCAGGAATGAAATCTGGATTTGAATCCAGCAATTCCTTTGCCTTAAGTTCGAGTCTGGATTGAAATCCTAAAAGTGGTCTTGATTCGAACTGTTGATTCACAGGAAACACAAACGCAAAAAAAAAATGTTTGATTTACAAGAAATCCTTGAGAGTTTCAGAGTTTGGGTCTCTTCCTAAGTACCATAATTGGAAAGATGGTGAAAGATCATGTATGTGTATGTCCATATGTGAGTTATTCAACTGTTATTTGTAAGGAGAGATACGGGACGGGTCCGTGACTATGTCTGTCCAATGAACAGGGGTCAATAACAAAAACAGATGAAAACTGGAGTCTCTATTTGAATGTAAAGGTCTAAACCTTTAGATTTATTTAAAATGAAAATAGCTAACACTGTCTAAAACTCCATGCAGTACAAAGTAGCCCACTACAGCACAGGCCTATCTGTAACTTTTCAAGTACCTGGCACACCCTGTTATTCAGCAGAGTCCCAGTGCAAATTCCAAAAATCTCTCCCCCCCCCTCCTCATTTAAATCCAGATTCAAATCCACCGAATTCTGGTTCTGAATTCCAATGTGGTTTTGAATCTTCTAGGTTTAGAGTCTGCCTGAGTCTAGTAAAACTGGTGGTTGGTGGTGTGACATTTGTCTGTGTCACAGGTAATTCGATTAGTTCTAGGTCTACTTCCATCTGTCACAAGCTGTGCATTATAAACAGTTTTACATCCACTTAGATAGATGAACACAATGGAGCCTCAGTATTAAGTACTCACTTGATGAGCCCACTTTTTAGTGTATGAATTTAACATGCATAGACTCCATACAGCATTATTTTATCCTTTAATTATTCTGGTGCATCTCTCTCAATATCAAGTACTCCTACTAAATAACAAGTGTAAATTTTTCCTTGCACCAAGTACATATGATGACCTAGAATCTGCAGTATGCATTGCACTGCACTTCACTATGAAGGACTGTAGGAATGTAAATATTTTGATGATCTCCCTTAAAATATATCAGTATGAAAAACAGTATGGTGCTTCAGGACATTTCTGACAAGAAACATAAGGTGACAGAATGCGAAAAACAGACTTGCTTTTCCTTTCTCAATACTGTCTAATATTCAAATTTGTTGGGACCAACTACAGCATGAGAGAGAATAGTGGTAGCTCTAAAAATGTTTTCCAATGATGGAAGTCTGTGAAATAATAAGGATATTTAATATCTACATAAAAATATACACTACCATTACTGTTCCATGCCTATATTTAACACAATAAAAACGAAACCTCGACGTTACGTACCCCAAAAACATGTCCCCCTCATTATTAACACCAGGAGCACTTGACAATGCAGTCCACAAAAAGCCATAACCACATGTTATTTCATCGATTTAATGTTTTTCCTTATAAACTGCAGCTCCCCTGACAGGGAGTCCCTACCAACTTGGGAAAAAATCTGATGCTCGTCTTTAAAGGGTAGTGCATCAGTAGAAAAATATATATGATCCATACTTAACAAGGGTTAAATATTAATTTCACATTTATGCCTTCATTATTATTATTTTGTCATTTTATTATTCAGATAGTTGGGTCATCTAAGAACTTAAAAGTCAAGGCACAAGGGTTACACACCAACAATGACAGTAATTCAGGTAACCTTGATAATAAGTATATCATACCATTACCAATAATAATATTTTTTCCTTGCACAAAGGTATACTTATTACTGATATCTGACTGTACTCAAACCAAGTGAATTCATACCTGTTTCATCCTCTTTGTGAAGTCTCTCAGCTGCAGAAATAGATAAAAAAAACAAAATAAGATCAAAAGTCGGAAATAGGAATTCCAGTGTGTGTTTGTTTGTTTCTTTGAGTTATAAGTTTTATAAGGCATCAGCATGATCATGGCTATATTGCGCCTGTCTAGTTTTAAGACTAACTATCGGGTAGAATTTTCTCTTCAGTATTGCCTGGACAATGACCACAAGACCAACTATTCCTCAATTTAAAAACTGTCAGTGGATCTTTAACACTAGTAGTTCTAGCTGACTATGCGCTTTGCAGCTCGCTGGCTGTGTGACCTAGTTTACCAATGTTATAGTGGATCAGCGCATACTGCCTGACGGTAAGCACCCGTTGCAAGGATACATGGCAGCATAAATACGACTGCCGCAGGTAGAGGTTGGTTGAACCATGCATATATATACTATTGCCGCACTGAACGGTAGTGAGCGCATGGTAGCATATATACTATCACTGCATCATGAGGGTTAATATACACATAGGACCTCCTAGCTTTTTGTCCTTGTCTGAGAGGACTAGATGCCGGTGTTCCTACTCTGAAAGCCAGACTGTGTCTTCCCTATAGGACTGTTAATGTGACTGGCATGGCCATCATAGAACACACAACACGACAATGCAGCTAATTTTGACATAATCATAGAAGTTAATAATAAAAATGTTTGTGCGTAACGATATCCAAAGTTCAGTGTCTACTTATTTTGATGTTACTACATTTTATCACAGACTCTTACAGTCCAGAGCGACTGTTGAGCAGTGCTTGTTGTTCTCAGAGATCTCCCTTGTTGATGCTTGAATTGTCTCCCCTGCTGCTCTCTTCTCTTATAGTTATTGGAACCTATTGGTTTTTTCTTCTTTTGGCCCTATTAACATTTTGTGTTATTCTACAAATACTGCTGTGATTTCAGGATATTTCTTCCATGAAGGTTAAAGTACTTCTTTTGCCTGATCTTTTAAGGGGGAAAAAAGGGGGGGTTCAACGACCAAAATTTTTCACAAATTTCTTTCAAAAAAGGTAACCTCCAATTCTGATTTGGTCCCCAGTTTTTTATTTGACTGATTATGACAGTGTGCTAATACACAGGCCTAAACACTTTATTTTCTTATCTAGAAAGCTCCAGTTGTACCTGAAACTGTAAAAGTCATTTTACACTGGCTGGCAGGGTCCTAAAAAAAGGGAAGAATTTATATATTAGCGGATTAACTGGGTTGAGTGATTTGCCCTTCTAATAGGTGCCAAGATCCTTAACTGATAGTGTTAAAGAGAATGGATGGAAGGAGCAATGAGGGAAGGAAAGCAAGAAAGGAGAAATGAAAAGGATCAGACGAGTCACAGATCAACAAAGAACAGTGAGTGGATAGATCAAAATGGGCTGCTGAAAGTGGGGAAGGGACAAATGTGGCTGTAAACAATATCAACAGTCACCACCACCACCATCACAACAACAACCATAACAACCGTGACAGCAACCCCAACAATGACAACATCAGCAGCACCATAACAACAGCAACCACAAATCAGCAAGATGTCTTACCTCTACGCTTGTTTTCCTGATGGTCCGTCCATAAGCGTTTTGTCTTCTCTACCAACTCTGCCTTTTCACAACAACCACGATAATCCACAAAATTATTGACCAATAACTCCTTAAGTTGCCGGACCGACAGCTCTTCAATCTGGGACAGCTCCGTGACATCATTCAACTGTGTACGACGAACTGGCGCCTCTCCACTGTCCTCCTGTAAAATACAAAAAAAGATATGTGGACAATGTTTGAGGCAGAAAGAATTAGGAATTGAATTTATATCAAACACAGTAAAATAACGGACCAATCTTCAATAAGGATCACTTCCAGTTTAGGCAAAATATTAGTGTGACTCCATCCTCAAATCTAACTTCCAAAAAAGAAAGAGACATCAAGAAAAGCTAATGTAACAGACCATCTCACCCACTAATATTCCTCCATCAATGGAAAATGGAAAGAGGAAGTAATGGATGCTGGAGTTATGGTTTATGATGTCTAGAAGACCATACAAGCATAAGATAAGATAAGATAAGATAAGATAAGATAAGATAAGATGAGATGAGATAAGATAAACTTTAATATCCACGAGGGAAATTCCGTTCACAGTTGATACACATTCAACAATAAATTACATTTCACATTCAACATTAAATTTCATTTCAGGTCATACACATTATCTGACCGCACACTGACAGCAGTCTTTAATTGATAGTGATCTTAAGCTATGTTGCTAGGTGGCAGGTTCAAATCCCTCCCGCGGCGGGGGAAAACAAAATCAACAGAAGGACACCTGGGAGTCATGACCCAAGTGTGGCCCTGCCCCTTTAGAGTGTCAGGAAGTCAAAGCGCCGAAACACTTGTTAGACAGGGATGTCTTTCTCTGAAAATCTTCTGTTGTCTCGCTCTCCGAATATTAATAAGTGAGTTTCCTATTTACTAAAGCGGGAGGAAAAGATATTATGTTGGAGTGGAAGTGTGTAATGATGTGACTTTCTGAGAGGAAGATGTCCTCTATCTCGAGGCAAAAAGACTTCATAGTTGCCAAAACCATTGTCAGAAAGCCAATCAGTTGCATCAACAGACTGGATTCATCATCTCAATTATAGGTACAAGAAATATTCAAAATGCCAAGATATAAAAAAAATCCAAAACGCCAATACAGGCAAATTTCTTGTTAATTTGAAAAATACTAATGTAATGTAATATGAAGAGTGGAGAACAGCTTAATAAAAAGATTGCCCCAAATTCTACATCATGCTCTTGATCCGAATGTCTTAATATATTCCCTGTGAAACCTGTCAGAGTTTTGAGTTCAGTAAGAGTTCAGAACGAGTCTGTGCGGAAATATGAAGGGTTTCATGACAAAATGCGTTATCCACCAGTATGAATTTTTAGCTTATTCTACATACTTCATGTAGCAGTAGGAGTACTTCGTATACATGTATATTTCCATTCCATAGAAAGACATTTGATCTATATTATTTAAGACTTAAATTTCGCCTTCCATATAAAAATATGCTTTGAATCTAGTCTGTTTTGCCACAACCCCCGAATGGTGTGTAATGCGTTTTGCCATGAAGCCCTTCATATGTAGTTCTCTATTGTCGCAAGTGTCGAATACAAAGAGTCTTGCTTTTTTTTCCTTTCACTGCGCTTCATAATGACACAATTCAGACCAGCTAAGAGTTTCACTGATATAATCAAAGAGTAACAGCTCAGAGTTTAATAAAGTAGAGTTGTTGTGTCCCTAGTCTATACTCACAGTATAATAATCATATATAAAAAAAAGCCTCCATTTTGTATGTGGCATAGCGTCGTTACTGCTGTTCAAATCGACTTGAAACTTTCTGTATGCCTTTGTTTTACTCTCAACACCTTACGAGGGTGCATTTCGTTACTCCAGTCCATCGCTAAGTATTTTATTCAATTTCATTTGTGTCGTAACCAGATCCATGTAGATACTGCACCATCACACATTTTAAATGTGACGTCATCGCTTTTTGAGTTAGGGCCCGGAAATGAAACAAAGTAATTATTTCTCTAGCGGATGACTTTATCCAAATTAGCGTACACGGGAATATTCATAGGTGGGAATCACAGCTGCTGTAATGCTTCGGGGGGGGGAGAAGAAACGTGACAGTTAACTGACGCTTCACATCCCTCCCTCCCCCTCCCCAGGAGCGCCGGGATACTTCAGCTAGTAATAATAATAATAAAGAGAAAGAGAATTTTTATAGCGCCTCACCCCCAAAAACCTCGTAGCGCGTTACATCACATACATTTCTTTAAAACACCAGCCATATTACAAGCATAAACATACACACTCGCACATACTTATTGCATAATATAAAAAAATCTTCTTGATACAGCAAGCATTTCAAGTATGGACTGCGGTAGCTACTCTGACAAATACTTTACAAATAGATGTGTTTTTAACTGGCATTTGAATGAATCAAAACTGGAAGAATTTCTAATATTTTCTGGCAGTGAATTCCAAATAAGAGGCCCAGAAAAACAGAAGGCCCCATCACGATACTTCCTTATATTAGATCGAGGTACAGATAGCTGTTTTAAATTTGGATTAAAGTTTGAAATAAATTGTTATATTTAAGACATATAGAAAGGTTAATAAAAGTGAGGTCTTCCCTCAGCAAGCTCATGTCAGTCACCTTAGAGTTCAGCAGACTGTACAATATTTCTATCACAATCATTTCTTTACTATTCCCTGTAAAATTACACAACCTAACAAGTCATTCACAAAACCTTGTAGACATCTTCATCTCCATAGGACAGTTACGGGGTCTCATCATAACATAAATATGATGCTGGTTAAACTTTTAATGTTGATGATTGTGCTATGGATGCCACTTATTCTTCATAGAATTCTCAGATATTTCTGGCGTTTCATGTAGATTACAGCACTTCATTCAAACACATCCGTTTGTAAAGGTTTGTAATTCTATACCACAGCAAGAGGCAGTGTGGCCGTGCGGTTTGTGAAGACTTTCAAGTCGAAGGTTTATGTATTTGACCTGAAGCTGGGCGGTTTACGTTGTAGTGTCCTTGGGAAGACACTTCGCTTCCATTTCCTCACTCGACTCAGGTGTAAATGAGTACCTGGCTTTAGAGCTGGGGGGACCAGGGTGCTGCACCGCTGGCGACCTGCAATGACTTTGTTATGTATTTCATTTGTAATATTATATATTTGCATGTATGACGTGTATTATTATATGTGTTTGTATTATGAATGAGATGTGTAACACTGTATGACATTGTAAAACAATTTCCCTACGGCGTAAATAAAGTTGTATTTTCAATTTTTCATATAGTTTAGTAAAGGTCTAGTGAAGAAATAAGCAAATGTAAAAAGAAATGATCCATATAAAAAAAATTACAGACTGCGCAGGATCCTAGAAATGTCTGAAGGAATTAAGAATACTAAGTATATATAGAACATCTTCAAACTGCACCAAAAAGCAGAAGGATTAATCTAGGAGCTAAAAGGTGTTAAAACTTTTTTTTCTTCTAAGTTTCATTACCGCCTTACGGCTAGATTATTCTTACCATTTTTCAGCACATTTTGACGACAGACAACTGACTGAAATATGGGGAGTATGGTCGGCACAGCCTTACAATGAGTGCTTCGGTCTAAACCTCGGCTGAGATCAGTCTATCAAACAGAAACATTGACCAGGATTCCCCATATCTCAGTTTCTTCTCTGGCAACACAAGCTTCATTTTGAGTGGCTGCATAACATATTATTCAAGACATCTCGTCATCCCAGTTTACAAGTGTTGTGTGTCCGTTGGTTTAATCCTATCAAGGGTGGCTTGGATAAGCGGAAGAGGCAGAGTGAGGTGAGAGGAAAATATCCTTGTGACAGTCCTTGGACATTATCGAGGGATCGTTTCTCTTGCCTCATCTCACCTCACCTCTAAGTCTAAGCCTGCCCAGTATTATACCAATGAACATAGCACACCTGTACACTGAGGTGACGATACTTTTAGTCACTTTGATGTCTAGCTCTACAAGCACTCGTCACCTCTTGTTCTCTCTCTTCCCGTTGGGCCAACACCTCTTGTATCCGCTCCATTGACTCCAGTAACTCTCTCAGCCGATCACTGTTCAGTTCAAGATGAGAGAACTCTCCCTCTGCCTGCCGCTCCTGTTGATTATCTGCCCCTGGCTGTGGAACTGCAGTGCAAGACTCTGCGCTGGCACTGGCTGCTGCGACTTTTTCCTGGCCTGGTGGTGGTGGTGGTGCAGTTGCTGTTGATGTTGATGATGACGATGATGACACGGTCTGTGGCTGCGTGGTGAAAATTGATCCAGCTTGAGCAGTAGTTGTTGATGATGATAAGGAAGCTGCTGATGACGATGATGATGATGACATGGGTGGGGGTGGGACAGGCGGAGACGGTTTTGCTGTGCTTCCTGTGTTCCGAGACACGGCTGGGCTGTTGTTGCTGCTGCTTCCACCGCTAGAATTTCCTTGTGATGTCTCACGGGCAAAACTGACATCTCTCATATGGGCCTGAAAAACAAACCACAGAGTACTGAAAGTGAATTTTGAAAAGTTTTGCACCTGCTGCAAAGATCACCACCCTTCCCTGACATTTGTGGTCACAACATATTTCTAGCCTCCATTTACAACAAAATAACACAGACTTGACCAATAGAAAAATCTGTAAACACCTACATGTCTATCAAAAGTTTATGATATGGAAATCAATATTATCTACAATTTCCAGATCAAAATGTAATTTATTTCCGCACAAGAAGTGCTTCCCATCTTTTCATCAAACTTAAAACTAGGTCTAGACCTTGAGACACAAATACTGCCACAATCCAGTGCTGTGACATCTAAAGATACTTCTTCAATCTTAGAACAGCTCTAAAATACAAAGTGCAATGCACAGATCAATTATGAATACTTTCTCACAGTAGATCTTAAAAAAAAAAAAAGGCACACTGCACTGTAAACTCACTGTGAGAATAGCCAGAAGTGGTGGGGGAGGGAGGAGGGGGTATGAGACTAACATGTGAAGTGAACGAGTGATTATTGTTGTGATCAGTTTGTAACCTGATTTATGAATCGTATGGCAGTATGCATGAATGTGAGTTAGTCTGAGTATTGTATTGTAATGAGTTATGTACTACTATGTTTAGACTATTTGATTATTTATTATTTACTCTCATGTACCACAGCCAAGGCAATTTTCCTTTCTAAGGATAATAAAGTCATTCTTATCTTATCTTATCCTTCGATAAATGTTCTCATTCCATCTTACAAAGGAATCTATTAACCAACATTAACACAGGGAACTGTCAATGATCAGGATAGTATTAGATGTACACATTTACCACAGTTTACATTTTTCCCAAACACATTTCAGCAAACTAGCAAAACATTTTACTCTTATTGGTTCCCAAAATCAAAGCTGCCAGTTTTTCATATTTTTTTTCCTCATGGAATTGTTGTCAAGAGCA
This sequence comes from Ellobium chinense, assembly GCA_033807755.1. Classification (NCBI taxonomy): domain Eukaryota; kingdom Metazoa; phylum Mollusca; class Gastropoda; order Ellobiida; family Ellobiidae; genus Ellobium; species Ellobium chinense. Next base: position 238,273 of record JAWQUT010000608.1, on the reverse strand, counting down.
ATAACTACTTACTGCCATCTGTTTCACCAAGTTGTCATGCTCAATTTGTTCTTGTGCTGAGAGCTGTGGCCGGGTGCAAAACCGTGCTAACAGCAGCTCTATCAGGTCATGTTTCTCCCTGCAGTCCTTGGTGGAGATATTCCTCACGTTCAGGAAACATCGCATGTCCTTGACCTTCCAGTTCTGGAGGTCATCGCGGGAGAAATGACCAGACATAAGAAGACGACATTTACTGCACTGACGGCCCACGGCGGAGTTGGAAGGAGGCTTGGGCAGACAGTTGGAGCAGAAGTATCGATGGCACTCTTGGCAACATTTCTGGTGAAACCAATAAAATGCTGTTTGCTAGTATAATGAGGCCACATGTACCCTTTTGCCACAAATTGTCATATATGTTTATTTTTTCATCAAAATCACTTTTCTTGCATTTTTATGATCTACATGTCAATACTAGGCATTTGAAAACAAAATATGTTGCGGAAGTGCAAACCTCCTTAACATATTAAACATTAAACAGGGCAAGTACTGAGTCGCAGCAATTATTGAAACAGAAGCACTCAATTTGGGCGCACCTCGTTTCATCGACAGGCCATCTTATTTAACCTCGTTTTATCGACACATGCCGACAACTTACCTCGTTTCATCGACAACCATTGTTCTCACAAGATTAATTTAAAGCTGTCATACCCATGCAGTACTTATGCTGTAATCGATTACTATTACTGAATTCAATCACATACTTTTTAAAAGTTGACATCGTGTAAATATTGAAAACTGAGGTTCTCAAGCTTCTAAAACTAAGTGTTCAGCAGAAACATGTTATCAAGACCACATTACATGGATAGACTTTTTAACCTACTCCAAAGTTGTAAATTCTGTAAATAATATTCATGTTTATCTCTTCTCTAATTCTGTCATCAATAAAATAAACATTTTAATGCGGTCATGTTGATTACGGTATGACGATCGAAAGCCCGTGAAACGCAGATGGGAATGTTATTACCTACATAATTATTCTTATAATCTCTTACACTGAAAAGAAGTTGTTGGCCAGTATCGTATACCTAATCAAGCACTGGCTACTGGCGAGTGTCGATGAAACGAGGTTACCTGTATAGTGCCTTCGAGAGGTTAATCCTTCTCCTTTGATCTTCTTTAACAATAGAGAGAATGTTGTCGATGAAACGAGGTGTACCCCTCAATTCTGTCTGAAGAAATTTTGGCAAAAACAAGCCCTGTTGACACAAGGCATTTGCGATTAAAATGTCAACAAAAAAAAAAAAATGTTCCCTGGTCCTGTAACTCGTAAAAGAACCGGAGACTAAGTGGAATTGACACCAATTAAATAAAAACAATATAAGCAGGCAAATTATAAGCATAACAGATAACAAAGATGTATAACAACAAGTTAATGAGTTTTAAATGTGTACACAAGGTCTTCAAACAGATCCTCCTCCACACTGACATTTCATTTAAGTTATCATGCTAAGTTCATTTGTGAAGCAAAAAATACCAAAAATTTGTCACTGTTGGTAATACAGTGGAACCCGTTTAAGCGGGACACGCGTGAGCGGGACGCCCGCTTAAGTGAGACGAATGTCTGGGGAACGGAATTTTTGCTATTTAAATCTATACATGTGAGCGGGACGGCAACCCGCTTAAGCGAGACGACTTCGAGCCAGATTTCCGTAATATACTCGCTGTTTTTGACAGGAATGCTGCAAATTGTCATTATCGTACTGTGTCTCATGGGCTTGTTTACCATTGCCCATCAGCTGAAAACCTGAGACTGACAAAGAAGCGTGTACCGACTGCCCTGATTACCCCCTTTACGTTACACTACCTCCCCATAGCCTTCTGTCAGGCAGTTGACCCTTCTGCGCACGCATGGACGAATCAGAGCGGACATCCTGGCCACTGGTCATTTAACCCGCACAAGCATTAACGAATCAAGATTAAGTAAGCCCCGCCCCCTGTCAGCCACACTTTATCCTTTCTTCATCTTAGGCAGTGATTGACACTTACGAGCCTTACCTGCGCTACTGCACAACACTCAGCCAGGGTGTCGCTGACAAAGGCATGACCATCATTCGTGTTGCGCAAAGGCTTTTTGACACACGCCGCTCGCGTCACGCTCTGGCTAGATGTGGAGCGAGAAGTGTGACGCTTATCTTTGCTGGTGTTTACGATCATGTAAATTTGATCCCAAATTATTTTTGATCACTTGAATAGGGGACGGCGAACATCTCGACTTCAGAGATGTTAGACCTTTCATATTCTCTCCAGTTTTATTTTAACATGTATTATTTCTATCCCTCTATGTAGACATGTCCCGGTCTTTAAAAGAAATTGTTTTTTTAATTTTCAAAGAAGAGTGGTGAGAAGGCCTAGGTGTTTCTTTGAAACCAACCAAAAATCCCGTTCCCCGCAAAGAATGACCAATAATATGCTCTGCTCTGAAAATGCAGTTTGACTGCAATATGTATATCATAAACAGATACAATTTAAATCTGACTCCGTTGTCACACCTCACTAGCAACAAGTAATGATATCCCTTAACTTGAATGAAACGCACAAACTAGCTAAGAAATCACTTTATAATGGATAATCCGCCTAAGCGGGACGCCCGCTTAAGAGTAACGGTTCGTCGGGAACGGAGCCGTCCCGCTTAAGCGGGTTCCACTGTACATTATTCATGGTCTGAAATGTTTGTCAGTTTTCAATAAAAAGAATTGATGAACAGACCCTAAGAACTAGAAATCACTTTACATTCAAACCCATTTAAAAGGACAGCGGTAGATATTTTCTTTGCAGCCTAAAAATTTCACCTATTTTTTCATAAACCGTGTACATTTTCTCTCCGCCTGAGCAAATACTCCCTGGAATGTTGGAATTTTCATTCCTTGTACGCTGCTACTACTCATGCTGTGTGAATCATTTTAGGTCTTCACCCACGGTTTTATTTCCCACACTTTACTGAACTCATGATGATCACTAACAGCATCATTATAACCATCAGTTGTCATCATCTTCACTACTGAGAAGAATGATCATAATCTGTTTATTATTGATATTGTTTTAACACTGCTCTAGTCCACTGTTGTATGTTGACTGAATAATAAATGTTTAGAAAAAAAAAATGCTTTGTCAATCATAAAGCAAGAAAAACTAGCAGTCAACTTGCACAAACTATCTGGACCAATCAGCTGCTAGCCTGTTTCATTTTTTGACATCATGCAGTGGCATGAGTAATGGCAGTATTGGCAGCCCACACAGGATGAATATGCGATGTTTTGACAGAAACTGTCGGGCGAAAGGAAAAATATACACAGTTTCAATTTTATGAAAAAAATAAGGCGGACTTATTAGGCTGTGAAGCATATAACTACCTCTGTCCCTTTAACTGCAATCTCTTTAGCATCTATTTCACTTAATAACAACATTTTTAGATAACAGCATATTTTTTCATTATGCTGTAAAGCACTGGATAGCTGCAACTCCTTTAAGTCGAAACATTATCCACGCTCCAGGATATTGCAAAAACCAAACCTGGCAGCAAGTCCATCTCTCTCACCTTTCTTTTAAATATAGTGAAATTGACGGAACACATCTCGCATGACATCTTCATTTGGGAGTCGACTTTCACCTTTGACCTGTCTGTTGGCTGTGGTGGCTGCTCGCTGGGGTTGGCTGTGGTTGGTGAAGCTGCTACGCTGTCACCACCACCATGGGTGTGGTTACGGGTCTGTTTGTCAGTAGAAGGCTTCCTGGTGGGGTGCACTCCGTTCTGGAAAGAACAAAGACTCTCCATCAGGAAACTATGCCTTCAAAATCTGATACTAATTGGTAAAAACCAAAAATGTCAAAATGTAAATGTCGCAGTGGCAGTCAGGTTGAGCACTTGTTTCGTGATGAAAAAATTTTGGGTTCCTATTCTGTTAACAGAGGGTTTCCGCTGGGTATAAAAGAAACCTTCCAGTCGGTGACCACATAAAGGTTCAAGCCTCATCACTGTCACAGTCATAACTGTGCTGAAAAGGGAGATTAAAACTTTAAAAATACAAACAAATCCATGAAAATGTCATGACAACATGAGCTGTTGCAATGCTCCAAAGTAATGGCACCACTCATAACGACAATCTCATGCACACCCAGACAGGCTGATCCAGTCTACAGATCTCGTATCTTGTGACAATGAGCACATGTTGATTTCCCTGCCAAACTAACTTTTTTTCTTTTTTTAATCATTGTAATCTGCACCCTGACAAAATATTTTTCTGAAACTGCAATTCCTTTGCCTCTCCTTCCTTCAATCTCTTTACAAACAGACACTTTGTCATTTCCTCGTCTTTAGTTCATCATCTATAATTAAAAAAAAGAAACAACTCGCATCATTTTATACAGAACTGCTTATTTCTCCATCAATTTCACTCAAATTTGTGATGTGAGTCACAGATTCAGTGTCGTGATCTCTTTTAAGGTCACCAGCACTATGTCTTTCCTGCCTCTGAAGTTAGAGAATAGATTTTTCCTGCAGCAGGATGACCTGTTCATATTTTAAATTGGCATCCATATGCATGATAGCGGTATCTGTTGTGCTGTCTGCAGCCAAGTTGGCACAGTGAGACCAAATTCCTCAAAGCTGGCATGTTTTAAAAGGGAATTGGCATCAAGAAAAATATTTGCGTTTTTGTCTATAGATCAGCTTAAGCGTAATGGTTACTTACATAACAAAGAGAAGCTGTGTAAATATGTGAAGACGTGGTTTGATAGTTTCTTTCACATAAATCCCTGCAAATTTGGGTATACTTTGACTAGCAATATTGGAAAAAAAAAATGTTTTTTTTATTTTTTTTTTTTCCATGTCGTATGAGTTTACTTCTCCACAGAATTTGCTCACACGTGCTCAGCTACTCACAAGTTCAGTGTAGATAATCTCATTTAGCTCAGCAATAGTGTAACAGCTGCCTTCCAATTTATGGAATATAGATTTTCCCACATCTGAATGACCTGCTCCATGTTTTAAATCAACATCCAAGTGCATGGAATCTCTACTACTGTGGGGTCTGCAGCCATGCTGACATTACAAGGCCAAAGTCCTCAAATTTGGTGGGTTGGCATGAAGCAAATCACTTTGCATTACAGTTTTTTCCTTACCGTAATCATTGTGTTTACATACAATGAAGCATTTAAGCCCAATAATTACTTATGGGGGAGCAATGTAAATGAATATATATATAGATGTGGTTTGATCATTTGCTTCAACAAATATCTTCACAAACTGACCGGTACTTTTACTAGTCTGTCTACAGTCCACTGGCTGTCTCTTTCTGACAGTTCTCATTCCAGGAGATTTTATTCATTCATTCATTCATTCATTCATTCATTTTCATTCATTCATTCATTCATTCATTCATTCATTCATTCATTCATTCATTCATTCAACTGTCCAGCCAGTGAATAACTCAGTGCCATTGTATGTTACATCTTCACTGATTCATGGTGTTTCTACCTAGGTTGTTATACAAAGCTACCTGTGTACGTGTAGAAAAGTCTGTGCTGTGACCCGAGACAGCCCCAGTTCCCATCAGAGCAAAGCGCAGCCTGCGCAAGATTGGCACTTCCGACACTCCGCACTGGTGTGCACTGGCATCATGATACGTAGCTGCGGAGGAGAGAAACGAAAGATTCAAAATACAACAGAGTGGATAGCATTCAATCCCACAAAGTTTGTTTGTTTGTTGGTTTGTTTGACTTGAGCGTTTTACAGTGCATCTCTACAATTACAGCTATTTTGCACTGTTCTGGTGGTAAGACGAAACAACTAGTCTTTTTTCCATAAAATGACAGATCTTCAATCAGTAAGGCTTTACAGGATTTTTACGAAAGCCCACTCCTTACCTGATAGCAACACACACCACTCTGTTTTCTCCACAACTACATGCCATAAATTCTATTATCTTCACATTCCCCAAAGAGATAACGTAGGCCCTCAACCTCTCTCCACGTATCAGACATCCTGAAACTTGTTTAGGGCAAAGGCTGTTGATGACCAGCAAGACTAAGCGACACATGAACACAAACGTGTGATGTGTGAGGTGGTGAGAAACACAACAGAAACATGTGAAAGATAACTCTACATGGATAAAGATGGCCCTTTAACTTAAGTACTTGAAGATATAGATACATCTTGCCTCTCATGAACTCTTCAAGAAAGTTTGATATTCTGGTATGCACAAATCAAGAAAGGGAAAAAGGGGTGGGGGG
>JAWQUT010000608.1:220892-231983 GCA_033807755.1 Ellobium chinense | reverse complement strand
GGGGGAAGGAGACAGAATGATTTTGATGTCTGATAGTCACCACAAAATCCGTCACTCACCCAATCTCCAATACGCATTTAATCTTAGGCAAATACGGAGGAAATCATTTTCACCTGTCATTACTGAAGGCTTATTTAGTACCTTTATACTGGATACTTCAAGGTTGAGAAGGTAGAGGATGCAACACTTGTAAAGAAATATAAGATGTGCGATTAAGCTTTCACAGATATTAATGAAGATGCAACATTATGATTATCAGCACAAGCCTATATGACACAAGTATTGCAGATTTAATCCATTTCATAGGCTCTGACAGAGAATTTGACTATGTTGTCCCCGGAGACATGCTATGTTTCACTCACAAAATAAATTAACCCACTGTATTTACGAAGGAGATTAACACCAACGATTCCCCTTCAGAATTTTCATGACCTGAACTTCTCAGTTACGCACAGACAGCTGGTGGCAGCTCGTGACACCCAAAAGTATCCGTGCAATATCCCCAATCCCCGTTATTTCTTCAAATCACAAAGTAACCCCCAGAGATCTATATTAAATCCACTAGTCGTGCTCTGATTAGCTGTAGCACAGATGCATGACATGACCATATTATGAGCATAACATAAAAGTTGAGAGGCAAACGAAAAGCAACAAGGGTCTCCGGATTTTTCATGGTCTCTGCATTTTTTTTGAATCAGTTATAACTTTTTTATAGCTTGAGCTAATGTAATCCGGCACAGCACGGGTTGCACTTAATGATGAACTGCCACTGCTGATGGCTTGGAGAAAAATACTGCTGCCCTTCCCAAACACACTGCTTATGTAAAAACCAGGTTTTGCTTGGAGAAAAATACTGCTACCCTTCCCAAACACACTGCTAATGTAAAAACCAGGTTTTGCTCGGAGAAAAATACTGCTGCCCTTCCCAAACACACTGCTAATGTAAAAACCAGGTTTTGCTTGGAGAAAAATACTACTGCCCTTCCCAATCACACTGCTAGTGTAAAAACCAGGTAAAAGTAATACAGTGGAACCTCTCTATAACAGCCCTGATTAAAAATCCTCATTCCCACTTTTTCTTTGCTATTGTTAAAATAGCTCCATTATAACAGGCCCTGAAAAATGAAATACCCTGCTATTACAGCATAACTGTCTCACTAATAATACTAGTTTTCCGATGATAAGAGTAGTTTGACAGTTAAAAAGTCTGTCAAACTAATCTGAAATAATCATTTATTTGTGGCTTGTGTTTTGATTTTCCAATATGCAATGACTGACAAGGTCTTAGATTTGGAATTGTTGCTTGCAGAAGGCCTTAATCATGGTTTTCCCTAGACTATTATATGTGTTATTTCAGCAGTGATTGAATATTGTGTAATTGTATACAGACACAATAGCACTACAGCTGTTCTAAGCTGTTTTTTAATGATGACTTAGCATATCAGCTAAAATACAGTATTCTAACACTAATGACTAATGAATGAAACAACGCTGCAAGCATATAATCTTGATTTTGATTTTCTAGAAAAAAAACAAATTAAGACCTTAGTCTTTCTGTCTAGACCATCCCACAAGTTAACAAGATTTTTAGGCGAAAGAACCATTGGGCCACAACCATCAAACACGTGCAGATCGAGTTTGCCTGTCACCAACTTTTTTGCAAGCAGGCATTTTTCTTCTTTGCAGCACAAAAAGAGGGCCAGCATAACTCAAATAATGAAATTTCCCTTATCTAAATACCTCAGTTCCAAAATAGTGGCACATGGTTATAATAGCCAAATAGCAAAGTTCTACTGTGTGTATTCCTCAGCTTTTGAAAATTTAGGCAATATTCAGGCCTTTTCTTTATGAAGCGACTAGGGAGCATGTTGCTGACAGCTGGGCCAGCAGAAGACAGGAGACAAGAAGGCACAATTGCCGTGTTCTAGCCTGCAAGAATGAAGTTGGGGCTATCCATGTGAATAAGTGGGGCAGTTCATTGAATGGCCTGCCTTACTGAGCAAACAACACACATTGCCTGTCAGGCCAGACTAATTGTGGCAGCTCCAATCTTTAACAGTACAGAGGACACTCCAAGATAAAATCCTCTCAATTACGACCTAAAATCTCATGACGGATAGATTTTTTTTACATGAAAGACATAGCGATTTCCTCTGAAATCCAATATGTGACCCTCTTTGAACTTTTGTTCAGTCACCTAGTCACTCTGAATTGTGATCCACCTGCATGGTTTGAACATGTGTGGTCATGTAGTTTGTAGGCAGTCGGTCTGTCTCATGATGTAACATCAGCATGAGCCACCCGAGCCTTGTTGATTCTGTGCACAATTGACAGGCTAGGCTGGGTAGGCCTAGGCTAGGCCTACACTGTACATCTCCACATGAGTAGGTTAGCGGCTCAAATATGATTGGACACAGGAAATGATGTCGCCCAAAGTAAGCCAATGACATACTATACAGACCATATGGCATTTGCGTTTTTTTCCCACTGTGTCTTTCGCACTTGTGTGGTCATTCATGCGTTTGAACGCTGTCATTGAACGTGCATCTGGCCATATGTTTTATCTAGACCTTGGTTACACACATTAACTCAGATCTGCAATGATGAGTAATTGATTGATTGATTGAGTTTGTGTTTTACGGCGTGTCAGCACGATTACGGCTATATTACGCCCTCATGGTTACTGTGAACGTTTTGTAGTAGAATTTTCCTATCAATTTTGCCTGGACAGCGGCCACTAGGCCTACTTTTTTACGATTTTAAAACTGCCAAGGGATTTTAACGTGCGCAACGTGCACACGGGACCTCCTAGTTTTTCGTCCTTATCCGAGAATCACAAGAGAAAGACACTCATGTTAGAAGAGCAAGACAAGGTTGCGAAGATGAGCAGGGCCAGAGAAACTGCAAAGCGTACTGCAGACGTGTGCGTGAAATTTAGATTCAGGCTATAATTAAGTTAACTTGTGGGTGTTTGAAAGGAGGAAAATAGATAAACTGGGATTATTTTACAGTATATAAATGCAATAAGAGCTGAATAAATTTAGTGACCATCCTGGGCTAATATCAGTGTGAACTTCTCTGTTCAGACTCCCTCCCAAAGACCTTTCATTAATACTCTTAGTTCCACTTAACACTATACTATGTCAGACAACACCACCTGATAAGTCTGTAAAAGAATCACTAAAGAACCAGGGTGTTGTCAGTCTGACTCAGTATTGATGAAACCCTCAACATGATATCAAAAATGGTATCACATGAATTGGTGCTGTCTGCTGTCATGAGGTAAACCGAAAATTTGTCCTTTCCAGTTCCAGCAGATACAACGACAATCTATGCATGGACTAGATCTAGCTCTGGAATCTAAACTACTAGAACTAGATCTAGTAGACTAAGATCTAAACTCTAGTAACAAACAAATGACTTAAAATATCAGTAATAAATTTTTGAGGGTGACAGTGCACAAGAACAATATCATGTATGGTTCAATTTTCAGGCCATCATTATGTGCACATACATTACTGTGTCTGTGTCTTGATGTATACAGTTCGGGAGGAATTCAATATGAGGTTACAATTTTTAACACAATAAACAACAACACTATTTTTTTTGTATTACTCATGGTAGCAAATTTAAACCCTTTCATAAAAATTCTGATGACTAAAGGTTGTATCAGCTCTGTCACTCATGCTAAAAGACTACTTTTATGTTATGATGTCCAAATGGAGAGAAGCATCCACAGAAGATGCCATTTCAATTCATTCATATTACTGATGCATCCTGATTGACGGCATTTGGGTTTGGGATTCGTCTGAATTGATGCTGCTATGTCACCAGACATTTAGGACTGAGAGCTCACCTTGATTGATGCTCCTATCTGAAAGGGCAAAACAGAATGAGGATAGGGCAGGATTTCCATATGTGGTAACTGGCGATAAGGAATTACGCTTGCTTCGACTGATACTCCTATCTCAGNACTCCTATCTCAGAGGGCATTACTGTTAGGGTTAAGGGTAGGGGTAGGGTTGTATTAGTATGCTATTCGGAATTAAGGTACTGACCGTAGTTGTAGGAGTTACCACATATGGAAATCCTTCCGAGGATAGGGTTAGAGGTTGGGTTTGGGTTATATTAATAAGCCATACCATAATGTCTATAGCATGAGTTCCATATCCATATTTCAGTTTTCATAACAACTATAACACCAGACGGCATAGTAACCCATGGAAAATTTGCCTATTGGGAAGACATCATCAGAAATGGCTCACTAATAGTCTACTTGGGAACGTAGCTCAATGGTTCAACGCTGTAGTGTATTACCAAGCAAATGGACCTGGTTCAATCTTACGAATTTTCTTTCGTTAGCAGTCTCAGGTTCATTCAGAATGCCTTCTAACAGTTCAAAATCCATGACACCATCCATGACCATACCATGCCTATCGCAGACCACGGAGTCAGACTGACAGACCATAGTTTAGTCTATTCTCACACTTGCATTTGACAGTCCAGGTTGAGGTCGAGGAATTTAGTATTAGTCATTAGTATAGTAGGGCTGATCTTTTAACTAAATTGTCTAAATGAACTCTATTGATGCTATAATGATCCTGTCCTTTAATATAGCCACTTACTCTGCCACCCGACTGCCCCACAGAATAATGTCTCTCATATACTGTCTTGGTATGTGTTAAAATGGCGATAACTGTTCTGTATTTTTAGAATCCCAAATTTCCGATAACAGAACAATGGATGCCTCGCGTCGTCAATGACACAGGAAGTTGTTTGCCTGCTTGAACCTAATTTCTGCTCGCAAAAGAATTCACATGTGGGTCAACAATATAAAAATCTGAGCTACTGTAAATCTCGTAGAACCTAGGCAATAATCGAGGAACTTCAGGAAGCATTTCTGAGATTATAAAGTCCATTATGTTATTTTCATTTTATTAGTCTATGTTCCAGGTTTCTGTTAATGAGAAGGTGGATAAATATTTGTTGACAATGTCAGGTCGGAATTGCCTCTTAACTCACGCCCCGGTTGCAGTAATCGGGAAGTAATCGAGTAAACAAAAAGTGTTCGGCTACAGTACTTAGTACATGTATTTCCCCAGTAATCCTAATGATCAAAATACAGTACTCGATCGCGTCATCCATCACTCAACGAAACGCGAAAAGAGGAAAGGATGGCCGAGAAATCGAAAGTGTAAGTAAAAGTCTCGCAGGTTTGTAGCGAGTCGTTTATGTCGTCGGGGGTATAATTGTGCTCGTGGTTACCTTGGCCTTGCAGTCATTAGTCCTAGTCTATGTCTGCGCATCTCAGGAATTGCTCATTTAAGAATCCATAGACTAGACTAACTGTTTTTATGCTGTTCTAGGACAGAGAAACAGAGAAAACCCCCTCATCTTCAAATGATCGGCAATCTCTAACGACAGCACCGATGATACAGTTCATTTAGTCATAGACAAGTCATGGAATCGGTGCTGTCGTTAGAGAAGGCCAAATTATCAGCTCTCGGAACAGCACGCACTGATTGGTATTGATACAGTTCAGTTAGTCTCAGATGAAACGGTGCTGTTATGACAATACTTATGAGAGAAGACCATTATTTTTATTCAATCTTCAAAATACAGGTTCTTTAAGACCCACAAAAGCTTTGAAAAATGTAGGTAGTTCTAATCTAGGCTTGATCTAGACTAGGGCAGAGCAGGATCCTCTTGCAGAAGACTACCTTTTCACACTGTTTAAAATTCAAACTCATAATTTTATTCCATTTTCTCAAAACCATCATCTATATTAATAAAATGCTTCAGCCAAATTTGTGTCACAGATTTCTTGAGAACTACGTAACGTAAAAACATGCGGTTTTCACCTAAATTTGTAGAAAAATACACAAAAAGTAAGTATACACATCAGTCCTCTTTATTTTTTTTTTATCCTTTTTTTAAAACAAGAATGTGTATAGCAACAAAATACAATCTCCGATAGATCTCTTCAATCCGCCCGATTCGCCAATCGTCCAACTTTTTCACGGAGTCTAATGCATTCGTCCATGATGCCTTATGGTGCGCTAGGTATTCTTTCGCCGCTGGTGCGTTGCCTGCATGCCCATTTGTAAAATGGGGTGTTAGTCAATAGTCTTGTCCAAAATAAAGTCTCCTACAGCTACCACAGGGAAAGACAGTCTCAAAAATAAACTTATCGAGCCAGTTCTTGTCACCATTAACAGAAGAAGAGTAGGCCCTATGAAAATTGTTGTCAAATATCAATGAATGTAAATAAATCCACTGGTCAGTGGTCTTGATATGGGCTGCCTGAGAAATTTCTAAAACTGGGACTCTATATGTGCCAAGGTGAAGGAGTTAGCAGATATGTTCTGCAGACTAAAAGTGTCTAATGTTCAAGGCCTCATTAGATCAAGGCACTGTAGTACCAGGCAACTGGTAGAATGCTAGTATAATTCACTTATTCAGTTATTCAAGAAAGGAGCAGTAAATTACAGACAGACCTCTGTTTCCTAGGCATCTGTATCATGTAAATTATTGGAACATGTTATTGTCTGCAGCAACATCTTGAATTATTTCGAACATTTTACTTAGCATCATGAATAATATCCAACATGGCTTTAGCCAGAAAGAAAGCTGTAAGACTCAGTTAATCCCAGCCTTGAACAACTTTGCAAGTGCTTGAATGAAATTTAAAAGGGGCAAAGAGATCTAGACTAGGGTAAAATCCCCATTGTGTCCACTTAAGACAGTTGAATGATTAGCAAGTAGGGCTGAAAACGAAATAAAAAAGTAAAATGAAAATGAGAAAAAAAATAGTTTTTAGATGCTTTTGTTCAAAACGAAACGAAACTCAAACAATTTTGAACAACAAAATGAATCAAAATGAAAATAGTATGAAAACTAAAACGAAATATCATCCACAACTGAAACTGAAAACCAAAAAAACGAAAATATCAAAAATTGTTTTTTAAAACTATTGTTAGAGTAACTACCAATCATAATGGAATGTAGAATTAAGAACGTTACTGTTACTAGAACTAGACCAATCAAAATGGAATGTAGAATTAAGAATGTTATTACAGTCAACTCCGCTTAATCGCCTTTCCCCGGGATCATGGAAAAATGGGGCGATTAAGCGGAGAGGCAATTAAGCGGAGAAGATAATTTCGGCCATATTTTTGGTAATGGGGTTAAATTTTTTTGATGTCGTAGTTTGATGTCGTGCATTGACGCCTTCTCCTTGCCATATTCAGGACAGACTCAAGTTTGACGGTGTGTTGTAACACACAAGATGTTTGATCTCCGCGGTCTCTCTCATTGGTCACCTCGCAGCAGCCTAGCAGACAATAAGGAGTAGGATGGCACGGTCGGGATCGATCGTTCATCCACATGACACGTTCTCTGATCTAGCCGAAATCCACCAGACAGGTGCAATCAAGGCGCGGGGGGGGGAGGGAGAAGACTATACGGCTTTCAGCGCATTAGTCTTTAGTAATAGACGGGCAACGGTGGTGATGCGTAGCGTGGGATGAAGGGGGACAACACAAGGAGAGGGGAAATGGGGAGGAAAGGCTTATCACACCTATTTCGGCATGGCATCTGTCACTCAGTCAACCGGTCTGTCATCCGTCGCGCATTAAAACCATCTGTGTACATAATTATATTTGTCTGTCAACTGTAATCCTTCAACCGCTGATCTTTGAAATTACGGGAGCTGAAGAGTGGTCAATTATCCGAAGTGAGAGGCGATTATCCAGTGACTTTTATATAGAAAAAAATTTGGTTCCCTGGGAAACAAGGCGATTAAGCGGAAAAGGAGATTAAGCGGAGGACGATTAAGCGGAGTCAACTGTATTACCAGAGCTAGACCAATCATAATGGAATGTAGAATTAAGAATGTTACTGTTCCTAGCGCTAGACCAGTCATAATGGAATGTAGAATTAAGATACACATAATTTAGCAGAAATTTTAAACACCACCAGGTATGGACTTATTATTCCTAAGAAGTCGGGACCAACCAAGGGAACAAAACCCGCACAGGCATCAGCATTTAATGTGTTTGGAGACGACAGTGATGAGGTAAGAAAGAGCTGCAAGTGCAAATCATTTCAGACCCTAAACTACCTTTGCATTACCTTCCTTACCACCACCATCATTAGTACCATCCACATAACCACCATTACTACAGCCTGTGGTACTGTCCCTGTAGTGCGACTGTAATAACACCATCATCACCAATCTGCTTCTGCTACTACCATTTCTGTTGCTGCTGCAGGTCATGTCACTAACTTCCATCAGCATAGCTGGTTTTAGCGATGGATTTTCTTCTATTTTAAGTGTCAAAAGTTTATCACAGTCTTGAATGTCACAAAATTAAATATGAATTTCCTCCTATTCATTGCAGTGCTTCAGTCCCATGTCGGTGGTTTGTTTGTTTGTTTTTATCTTACAACCAACCTGTATCTCCGCATTACAATTATCCCTCTAAATGCTTGTGACAGCGCTATATAAGCTGCTTCTGAATATAGTGGGGCCCATGTAAAAAAAAGTAAGCTCTGTTTCAACAAGTCATCCTGTATATGCAAGTTTCTTGGTTATGTGGACTATCCCATCATGGGGTAAGTTCTTAGAATCTGTTATGTTATAGTTCAGTTAAAGGGTCAGCCGAAATACATTTCTGCAAGAGATGAGTCAAATGGATTTTTTTTTTTTCTTAATAATGTACACACGTAATTACACTATAGTCAGTTTCTATTTTCAGTAGCCTTCAGAGCGTATTATTGTGACTATTGTTAGTGGGGAATAGGTTTTTAGATTTTCTCTGGTTAGCTTCAGAAAGGTACCCAAGTCTTCTTATCACATAAAAGTAATCCTGATTGAGAAGAAAGCTCAGTACAGGACTGTGATTGAGTCTTCATAATATCAAACACTGGTAGAGGTAAGCGATAGTGCCCATCTGATGGACCACTCCAGAGTAAATAAAGACGGCAATGCTTGAAAGAGCATTCATACAATACACACAGGCAAAGGATGGTCCTCCCTAGATGAACGGCTAATGGATGGGGTTGATTGGCATTATGACGGGTCACGTGTAACTGTGATATTCATTATGCAAATAATCAAAATGATAACCAGGTTGGGGGATATATTTTATATATATATCCTGCCAGGATGATGGCTATGTGTAACAGTGTACAAAACAAATACAGCGCAATATCAAATAGTGGCAGTTATGACCGTTGCAGACTCACCGCCATTTACACTCAGCATGCTTACTTTGGACAACACAGAACAGGCCTTGGGACAGAGTATGATTGGGATTGTGTTCATAATTCCTGGTAAAAATCACATGCATGGTGAGACAGTATCTTTCAAAATCATCTTGTTTAAATATGATATAATCCCTCTTCCATGTTTACATTTATATAGTGAGAATTCCATTCCCTAGGAATTATGTTGCTTTTGCTGATATCCTACTTACATGGGTCACACTGTATACTTGTGAAACTTTCAGATGGTGACATTAAATTTAGTGCATTTGATGTAAAGTAGTGATTTTAATTATTTTGAACAAATTGGCGAGCCCTATGAAGGGAAAGGTAAAATCTGACTATCAGATAGAACCGAACTGATGACGTATAAATGGGAGCACATAAAAATTAAATATTTTCTTTTATCCCACGTACTATTGTGCAGTCTCCTCACCGCCCTCCTGTGCTCCCCCACTATGTAGACTAGAATTGAACAGCTAACAATCTTCACATATACTAGGCAAGATACTGTAAGCATCATGTTCAAAGCAGGAACCCCATGCTAACTTTTTGGCATTAGGCTAGCCTGTGTACGGGCTTTGTGCAACAGAATCTGCACCTCCATTGTTGAGTTGTTCAGCAAAAAATAAAAGCCCTGCTAACCAAGTCAGTAAATTTTTGAAGTTTTGATTTAATGACCTCAATGATAAATTTAATTATCCTCCCACTAAAGGAGTATGGTTGTGGCAGGAGTACTGGTAGCAGTGTTTAGTTTACTGTGGCTAAGCAAAGTAGGGCTAGATGGCATTAGTTGTTTATGAGAGCTTTCCAGGACATGATTACACTGTGAAGTGAGTGTTCTGAAGAAGAGAATCCGATGTTTTATTACACAGCCAACTCCGTTCAGTGGCAGTTCACCATGGGAACCTTTACTCACCTTTTAGTTTGTAGGATAACTGTCATATATGAAAGTGACTGGATAATTGCAATTTGTTGCTCTTATGGAGTTTTAATTAAGTGGAGTCACCTGTAGTTTCTTCAGGGTTGTTCCATGTAAAATGTTACCTGAGGACCAATTTTTCAAATGCAGCTTACTATAAAACAAGTTGGTACATCATTATGCAGAATAGTTGGAATAACAGTTTTTGGTAGATTTTTCCCGTGTGTATGGTCATGTGCAAAGTAGCTTTCTTCTGTAAAATATTGTGTTACCATTGTGTCCCATCAGCTACCAATTTTTGTCCCATCTGTTACACAGAAAGACGGCCCTAGTGTGCTGAATTATTGTTGTTGGATAAAATTGCTTTATCCACATGTTAAGATGCATTATCTGAGTGTATAAAAATATGTTTTTCTGTTATCAGTGGTTGATTTTCAGAAATTTTGCTGTTTTGGGCCACCATCTAAAATCAAAGGTACTTTTTCTGTCCCATCAGTTACCAACCCTATGAGGTGCGATTATATGAGATCCAATTTATCTCTGAAGTCAAATGTTAGTTTTGTCAGTTAATTTGCCATTGCTTTTTTTATTTGTGTAAAGACAACTAAATAAAATGGATTATAAGTAAATCTGTGAGTGCTTTTTTGTTTCAAAAGTATTGTCTAAAATGTCCTGTTAGTGTTAGTTACCATGGAATGACCCTTCGTTCTTCTCTCTCGCTTTGTCTGTCGTTGTCTCCAACCCACCACGCTCTTTGCCCTCAGTGATATTTACTCACACTCCATTCTCAGGAAGAAACATCAAAAGGGGCGGTGGCACCTCACATGCAGAGCTCAGGAGCTAGCAAGATCAAGAGACAAGTCAGTTTTTTATAGTCGCCTTCTCTCTCCTTTTCTCTCTTG
>JAWQUT010000608.1:195927-210116 GCA_033807755.1 Ellobium chinense | reverse complement strand
GAAAGAAAGAAAAATAGGAAGAAAGAAAAATAGACAGACACAAAGAAATGAGATTATTATCGTACCGCATTGAATGAATTAATAAAATCAACCTTGTTTTTCATACATCATTTCATATAATGTTTTATTCAAATATACATGTACATACTTTCAGCCTACACTTAATCTTAACCATAATATAGCCTCTCACACGTGAGCAAGATGAACAGGGCTGACTGTAACGTTTCTCCGAAAAATGTCTCAAATACGTTTGAAGTGAAAGTGGACCATCAAACTGACCTATCGGGCTGACTCGGACCGTTGCACTGCGTTAGTGTTACGAACTGCGGCGAGTTGCCTTCCACCAAACTTCGTGACATAGTCTTGGATAATGGATCCCAGGTGTCATCACGTCTTTATCAGTAAAGGTTCACGCTTCACTTGCAATTAAAAGCGATAAGTCAGTCCTTGTTCTGTCAAGTGGACGGCAACAGCAGCTTCGTCTCGATGGCTTTTATTTACCTGACGCCATAAAAGGGCAGGAGTGACAAACTGATCTTGCTGATTCGAAAAATGACCGTTAAAACTGACAGGCCGAGCGTAGCCTGTGATCGCAGTGCGGCGAGCACAGTAACAGCCGACAAAATGAAGGAAAAAAAAAAATCCTGGTAACTGATGTGTGATCGGAATTTGAACGGACTTAAAAAGGAACTAAGTCCCGATCCGTTCGCAAAAAAATTACTAACTCCGTTCATGATCGTGTTCACAGTGAAACATTGAAACTCCATTCGCTCTGTTCACCAAATCGGAACTAAGTTGAATGGAGTTCAGCCCAACCCTGCCCAGGTGTGGCTTGTTTTATTCTGCGACATACTGACAAAACCTGTAGGTCTATTCCTGTGCACTCACATAACTTCATATTTTCTCTAGCATGACTGTTCAGCAAACTGACACATGTTTGTTCAAAAAAACGCGCTGGCAAAATGAAATTGCTGTTCATTCCCCAGCCATGACAGATGTCACCAAACAGAAGGATATGAGTGGCTTCTACCGATACCTCTACAGGCAGACAACAGGGAGTGAGGGAACACCTGGTACTGGGAAGGATGAGGACAAGAAACAAGAGACGTAAGAGAATAAACATGCAATTGTTTTGTTTTATGGCTATCTATACACTACTTGAACATTAGGAAAACACATGTGGCCTTCTTTACACCTACTAGAACATTTGGAAAACACATTGAGAAGATAGGGAAGGTGAGGAGTGAGGGAATACCTGGCATTGAGGACGCGGAGAGGAAACCTAGGCAATAAGATGAGATGGATATATTAGTCGTCCCTCACATGGGATTTGACCTTACTGCTGATGTACATACTAACATACATAAATGATAATTACCATTATTTATAATTATTTTAGAACACAGTGTTAATTACTTGTAGATAACTTACATATCCCTACCCTCTGAGATACATTTTCGTCCCTCTGCACACGCCTAGAGGAGAAACTCTAGACACATACAGAAACTCATCGTATGCTCACAAGTACAGTCAGAAGTTGTTTTTCTGAATGTGCCAGACTGAAGAAATGTTATTACTACGTGAGAAGTAATAACATTCTTGAGAGGGGTATGGCTGATGGTAAACATGAATTTGGATACTTTTCCCAATGGTTCTTAAGTGCTCTAAAATCCTGTCAACACAAAATTTATGGAGCCAGTCAATTTTTAGTGGGTTAAGCGAGTTTTGTGTTTTCCATTTGCGGTAGAATACAAGGAAAAAAACAATGATTTTTATGAATAGTCACAAGTACCAAGTTCGGTATGCTGAGCTTTCTAGCATGTCAGATTTTAGGGATGTTTTTTGTCAACTTCTTCAAGCAGTTGCATTTTAAAGTGAAGTGACATAGAAGTTTGTTTTCATTTCACGATCTAATTGATAATGGCAAAGAAGGTGAAGTGTTAAAAAAAAAAAGAAGAAGGTGAAGTGTTTAAAAAAAAAGAAGAAGAATGGTCAGCATAGTGTGAGAAGATAGTATGATTCACAAAGAACATTTGAGCAGAGGTTCATGGCCAGTCGCAGCATGGCATATCATACGTTAAAATAATAAAGCCAAACGAGAATGATGTGTTTGCCAGCCACAAGAAGAGCAAAAGAGAGTGAGTACAAATGGCAGCATTTTGAGGTGACAGTCTCCATTGCACTAGGCCGTGACTGGTGGCCACGTGTCTTGTTAGGGATCACTGTACGTTCTCATCGCCTTTCATTGATGTTTAACGTAATCTCCATGCATCTGACCACTGAGGAACATGGGGAAGTAGTTGTAACAGCAGTGGCTCATTTTTTTCTCTCTCCTTCACATTTTTTTTTTCACGGGTGCAACAGTTGTCAAGTTATCGAAGGTTCCCTGAAACTCTTTATTGGACTACTGTAGCGTGGGGATTTTCATTTGGGTTAAATTACATTTCAGGTAAAGTGCTTAAGCGGTGGTGAACTCTACTATATAATAACAGAACAAAGATGGGTTCCCTTTTCGACAATGTTATTTTGTTTTTTACATAGGTAATTTTTCTGTTACATAGCACCGATATGTAATCTGTACTTTTACTAGAGTCAGTGGAGAGGACTCCAACCGACAGGATATCAAGTTGGAACCACATTCTCCTCCAGCAAACAAACCTCAAAAGCCAGCAGCTGCATCTTCACCATCATCTTCTTCTTCATCATCTTCCTCAAACAGGTATATATTATTGGTGTCTAGCACTAACCACGTAACTGTAGAATAACAGTTAAATGGTTGGCGGCATCACACAACAGTGTTTTCGTAATCACTCCTGAGTATCGTGACTGGAAGGGTGATGAGGCCTCGTGTGCATTTGTCCATTTTCAGGCGCGAGTTTTCGATTGGTATTGTAAGGACAGACATGGGATAGGCATATGACCCATGCCTGCCCAATGAACAGAGAAATAAAATTGAATCAAAAAAAAAAAATGTTTTCGTTATCATTTCTAAGAAAAAGGACCACTTTGTCAAAATATCCCCACTCTTTTCAAGTGAACGTCAACATTTACATTATGTCCATCCGGATTTTCAGACTTCCTCTAATTCAAGTCATTTAAAATTATGTGCAGAAATTTTATGTTTTTCTGGGAACACTTTGGATTAAATGCGATCTGGTCACTACATTATGACTTCTTGAGGTGCTCTTCATCCAGGACAACAAACACTTTCCAACTGTGAGCTGTCAGAAGATTATCTTGATGGTCATTGTTCATTGTTCATTGTTCATTGTTCAGGGTTTGCAACATCACTGCACTCCGGGCAACCCCATAGGTGCTCCGTTCCCCGATCCAGGATCCAGCGAAGAGTCCATCTACTGATAGTTCCCACAGTTATTTGATTGCGGGCCTTTCGCTCCCTTCCAGACAGTTTGCATTGTCTGCCTTCCCCTTTCTTTATTCCCATCGCTATTATCCGTTGCAGGTGGTGGTAATCTTCCCATTCCCTCTCATCATCCTCTGTCAACTTCCTCATCAGATCTTGAGTTAACCGCCCTCAGTCTCTTCTGTGAGCAGACAGTTGAATAAAGGCCGTGTCGAATGTCTCCGCTGGATGTGGCACTGAACAGGCCTTTCCCTTGTATGACATACTAGTTTTAGGAGCTATCCTTACAGACTTAGACAGCAGCACGGGTCAGTTTGAGACCTAGCCCAAACAAGAAGGAAAAAAAAAAAATGAGAAATTTGAAGTTTGACTATTTATTTTTATTTATCCAGAAAAATCAATTTTTCTTTTTCATCTCATAAGACAACTTTTACAGTGATGGAACTGCTGCTGTTAAACTGGATTTCAAGTTGTTTTTCTTGTCTAACATCCGTCATCAAGGAATCTGTATCACAAAAAAGCTGTACCCAAGAATTCACAGGGCTGCAAATAGCCGTAATTGTGTGAAAGCATCATAAAATCTTAAACAAAGCTACATCCAGATTGTTACAGAGTTGGACTCTAGATCTCAAAGTTATTGATTTGATTCTTGACCACAGTCATGTTGTAAGTGCCTTGGGAAAGCATTTCATTCACATTTTCCTTAGTCCAGCCATCTGTAAAATGGGTACCTGGCTATAGGCAGTGAAAGATAGAATGCTAGTTATCAGCGCCTGTATGTGGCAGAGGCACAGTTTACTCCTCAGGGAGTTGAGAAAGTTCTAGAATGACCTGGCTCGCAGTTGTGTACGCAGGCATCAGCCTGGATATGACTATGATATTCATAAACCGCATTATTATTATTATTGTTTGTTACATACATGCTGAAGTCATGGTAATTTTGTGACATTAGCTCTTGAAAAACATGATACAGTAGAGAGGAGCTCAGCAATAGGACAGTCGATTTCCTGTTGATAACTTTCTAATTCTCACTAACTTTCAGTGATGACTCTGAAGCAGAAGCCACACAAGCCCGGGAGACTGCGGTGTTTTCAAAATCAGCCCGACTGGCATCAGGCAGCAATTACAGGAAGCGGCGAGCAGATTCCACTTCTTCAGACTCTGAAACCAGCAAAGATCGGGCTCAGTCTAAGAGATCTTCTCATTCCAAGTTTCCATCCAAGTCTTTTGACAGGAATCAA
The DNA here is from genome assembly GCA_033807755.1 of Ellobium chinense. Taxonomy (NCBI): domain Eukaryota; kingdom Metazoa; phylum Mollusca; class Gastropoda; order Ellobiida; family Ellobiidae; genus Ellobium; species Ellobium chinense. The sequence goes on along the minus strand of JAWQUT010000608.1, from coordinate 205,511 downwards.
CAAAGGAATATAGATGCACCATCACAGACCTTTAAGCATAGAAGGTCAAAATCTAAGTCAAGGTCCCCTGCTGACAGTAGAATCAAAGGCAAAACCGGTCAGAGATCAAGATCAAGAGACAGAATCCAAAGAGAACATAGGTCAAGGTCAAGAGAAAGGGTTAGAAAAGGTCAGAGGTTGAGGTCACACTCTAGAGACAGACAGAGAAAAGACCATATTGGAGGCAGAGACAGGAGAGGGCATGAGTCAAGGTCGAAATCCATGGACATTGAAGAGAAGGGTCAAAGTTCAAAGGAGGCCAAATCAAGAGATAAGCAGGAAGATAAGGGTGAACGGAGTTCCAAGGAGAACGGAACAGCAAGTTCCATGATCATCTCTGGGAAAGAGAAGCTGGCCATTGATGAAAATTTGAGAGCTCTGCGTGGAGCATCTGGTGGTGGGACTGAGGGTAACTCGGAGAGTGTGGAAATAGAATTGCCAGCTAGACAAAAACCTGTGGATCCTGCCAAGAAAGTGTATCCCCACCACAACTCCGCTGACGACATTGTGGAGGCCAGGAAACGTTACCTGCAGCGTAAGATTGCAAGGGAGAGAGAACGGGCAGCATGAAATGTACATCTAGAAAATATTTAAAGAGTAGTTGGAAAATATCTGGGATTACTTTGTTGCTGCCATGGCAAGGTGATGAATCATCAACATGTTATAGAATGCCTTACAGTGGAAACAATAAGCTGTGTACTGTAAGAATCTGCCTATCTTTATATGCACGGGGAAGGAAATTAAGGGAGTTGAAAATATGTTGTGCTGACAGAAGTTGTTGTTGTTGTTTTTTTTGATAGTATGCATTCGGAAACTGAATTGTAGAATTAAGACTTCAAAACCACTGTCATTAGAGAATGATAACATGCAATTGGAAACAATATAATATAGTTGTAGAATTAAGACTTGAAGAACACTGTCATATAGAATGATAACATGCAATTGGAAACAATATAATATAGTTGTAGAATTAAGACTAGAAGAACACTGTCATAGAGACTGGTAAATGACGATAATATAAAATTCAATTAAATTGAAATCTAAGGCACTGAGTAAATCGCAGCTAGCAGCATGGCAAAAGGTGGAAAAAGTATTGCATCATATGATGGCCCAAGTGACCAGTGGTATACCAGGTGCAGAGCTATGGTGAATATATTATCTACAGTCTTTTTGATTAATAAAGAAACCTACCTTACAGGAAAATGCAGAAGGCATGAATAGAGAAAGTGAGACTGAATTAAATCTCAATAAAGACATTAAATCGTGCATGAAGAAAGAAGAGAGATGGAAAAAGCAGCTACCTGGCCAGGGATCGAACATGGAACCTCCCAAATGTCGCTCGGGCACTCTGTAAGTGAGCTCTCACACAGATGACACGATGTAGTCACAAACTCAAGTCACCCTGGCAACACAACCAAAGTATTCCCCTCACAGATACAGCACAAACAATGCAAAGAAACTGAGTGATTTCCCAATTTAATACAGTATTTTGTTCGACTCGAGAGATGGTTAAGGAAAGAAGTGTTTATTATCAATAGTCTTGTTATCAATAAAAAATTTACCCCATCAGATCTTAGCAGATACTGTTGAGGAAAAGGACATCACTGATTAATCAAGCAACTCGCTAAGTAGCAAAGTCTACAATCTTCTTGGTGTTCTGAAAAGGAGAATGTCCGTTCTGCAAAAACCATGCGGTGATATGGATGCCATTGAATACAGATTTACGTGACAATAAAAGGGGAAGAAGGAATGAATGTTTCACTCAGCATCCCTTGAAAAGGATTATAATGCATCATGGGTAATCTACACCTGGTTGTGGGAGAAAGAAAAACGTGCATGTCATAAAATAACAAACTATGCCACCAAATGCAGTTACGCTACTTTTGTCTGCCTAAATTCTTACGAGCAAACACCATTAAGACATGTTTCTTCGTCATGGCTGTCACCTGCAATAGGAGACATGCAGATATACATGACTGTTACCTACCAGTTTACTTTGGAAAATGTAGTTCAGTAGAACCTTGATATAAAGTATGCCTTGGTGCATGGAAACAAATCTACCTGATATTGAGATATACTTATTATTGAGGTCGCATGGACAGTGAATAAAATGAATCTGTACAGGTGAGATTCATGTAATGTATATCACATATGATAAGTTATTAACTCTTTCTATACCACATGCCATATGGGGTAATGACCACTATAATACTTGGTCTATAGGAAGAAAATGTACACTAGGTCGTTTCAAGAGTGAATGTAAGGCCCAAAGATGACAAAAAGGTATGATGTTATATATCATTTTGAAGGCAAAAGTTCCTAGTTTTTGGTTCAACCATTATAAATTGTTAAAGTTTCGGAATGACGCGAATATGAAACAATTTGTAAGGCCACTTACAAACACCGATACATCGGTGTATGGTCAAAATGGCGACGACTCGCCCACCGATATATCGGTATATGGTATAGAAAGAATTAAATAATGCCTAACAGTATTGATGTTTCACAGTTGTTATCGTTACACTTCTGACAGGCGGCAATTTGTCTTGAGCCAACACCGCATATAATGGTGATTAGGTTATGACGGGCAAAAATCAGTATAATGTAAAAATATTTCAGTTAAAAGATATTGGTGTTGGTATTTAATTTGGAGTGAGCTGGGGTTAATCTTTTTCATTTTAAACAATTTCACTGTATACTCAATCAAATTTTATACAGTACCAACAGCTTCATTGTGAAATACATAATTGTTACTGTGAAACATTTTGCAAGCTCAGATATTTTCTTATAGATTTAATTATGTCTTTTGTGCAAATGTGCTTAGCAACTGTTCAAACAGTACTTCATTTAGGAATCATTTTTTAAGTCCCTTACCACCCGACTTGTACCACAGACTTTTCTCTAATCCATAAAACACCCCCACTGCCCTCCACGGGCCGTCTCTCCCCGGCCGTCTCTCCACAGACCGTCTCTCCTTAGAACTTGCCTGAGAGTAAAGAAGGTTTGTTTATCAGTGACACCGTGTCATAGAAAATCCTTGTTATGTCATGTTCCTCCAGCTTGTCCTGCTTAGAGGCTGGGAACATTGTCACACTGTTGTTCACAAGTTACATTTGTTTACTTACTTTCCGTTTTGAATGATAATGTAGATATACAGTGCTTAGCATGAAAAAAATGGAGCAGGTGTTGTGAAATTTGTTGTAAGCATATTATAGCAAGTTTTATTGTGAAAAAGTGAGAAATGTATTTGGATGTCTTTTGCCCCTGATTTGAATTGTTTAGTGCATTTTGCTGCGTGTTATTATGAAATAAGATCAGCACCACTGTACTAGGATATCCCTTTGAAGATCTTGGAGGTGTAGATTTATTTTATGTTCTCAATCCTGCTACCAGTAGCCTTGTTGAGTTGTTTTTTTTTATATAAGCAGCTGTCTTGGCACACAGAGGGAAAAATCTAGAGAGAGAAAGAGAGAGAACTCGGATTGGAGATCAGGAGATTAACTGTAAGGGAAATGAGCCGATGGTTGGGGTGGTACTCCTGATGAACAGACTAGGAATCTATGGCAGGCAAGTGCAGATGCAGTGGAGGGTTTAGTGCAGTGCTGGGTATCCTGGAAGGCAGGATGTAGTGGGAGGCACAGGGCAGGTGTAATGAGGGTGTGGTGAGAAGCTTAGAGCAGGTGTAGTGTGGGTATATTGTGGGTGGGAGACGTAGGGCAGGTAGAGTGTAAGATGTAGGGCAGGTAGAGTGGAAGGCATAGTGCATGTATGGGAGATGTGGTATGGTATAGGTGTAGCATTAGTGGGAGGCATAGGGCAGGCATAGTGCTGATGTAGTCAGAAGACTATAAGGCAGGCTTGGTGTGGGTGTAGTGAGAGGAGAGATAGATGTAGTGTGGTTGTTGTGCAGATGTAGTAAAAGATGTAATGTGGATGTAGAGAGAGGCATACTGACCCTGCGGAAAATTGCATTTCAAACCCTGAACATTTGCACTGAGAATTACAAAAGTTGCATGCAAAAAGTGGCATAAATTGCACCAAAATTGGCAAAAATAGCTTCGTAACTTTTTTATATTTACCACAACTCGGTACTGTTTACTACATGTACTGAAATGTTAAAAAAATATAGAAATGGCACACATTTTCTTTGTTCCCGTTCACGCAGTATTGCAACACTGGCAGAAAAGTGTGCTTTTTGGCCAAAATCTTCAAAATTTGCACCAACTTTACAGAAAACACCTAAATTTGCGAAAATTTGCAAAATTTGCCTCAGAAAAGCGGAAATTTGCACCCCCAATATTCTTGGGGGAGAGGGCATAGTGGTGGATGTAGTGAAGAGGCACAGGCAGATGTAGTATTGTAATTTATTGCGGGTGTAGTGAGAGGCATAGGCCAGATTAGTGAGAGGATAGGGCGGGTGTAGTGTGGGTGAAGGAGAGATGTAGTGTGGGTGTAGTGAGAGGGTAGGGCAGGTGTAGTGTGGGTGAGTGAAAGATGTAGGAATGGAGTAATGAGATGTAGAGGACAGATGTAGTGTGGGTGTAGTTAGCAGCATAGGACAGATGTAGTGTAGTGTGGGTGTAGTGAGAGGTGTCACGGTGGTGTTATGAGTGACCATGATAGCACAGTAATTGGTAATGGAGCAACATGGTCGAACTGTTACAGCATTGGACTCAAGATCTAAAGATCAAGGGTTCGATTCCCAACCATGGCTGTATTGTAAGTGCCTTGGGAGAGCATTTCATTCACATTTTCCTCAGGCCATCCATCTGTAAAATGGGTCCCTGGCTATAGGCATTGAAAGATATTTTAGAATGCTAGTGGTCTGCACCTGTAAATGGCTGTGGCATTGTATGCTCCTCAGGGAGTGGAGAAAGTCCTAGAGTGAACAGGCCTGCTGGGGTAATAATAATGTGAAGTTGCTGCATGAGTGGGCATTAGCCTGGATACGAGACTTATATTTAATAAACCGCATTATTATTACAGTGTATCAGTATCCTTGAAGTTGATGACGTTGAACCGAGGATGAAGAGTGGGGTAGATATACTGACCGCTCATCATGGTGTTGGTCATTGTGGTACATGTACAGTGACTGGCATTTCATGGTGACATGTATGGTGGTAGGATGAAAGACAGTGATGCTGTTGACAATGGTGATGGTGTTAATGGTAGTGGTGGTGATGATGATGAGAGTGGTAGTTGGGGTGATGATGGTGACTCTGGTGGTGGTGATGGTCATGTTGATGGATGTGGTGGCAGTGACTGGTAGTGGTGGTGGTGTTGGGGGTAGTGGTAGGGATGCTGAAATGACAGTCCCAGTGGCAGTGGTGATAGTGATTGTGAACAGTGGTTGTGGTAGTGGGATACTTGATAGGATAGATATGATGATGACTGTTCTATGATAGCAACTGAAATGTGAAAATGGGATCTCACTAATACTGACTATATACTGGGGTATATAGGTATATAATATATAATTATTATACAGTAAATAGGCCTACCTGATAACACAAATTCCAGAGGACCACAGAAATGTGTTCGTGTTATCAAGAATTTGTGTAAAGAAGAGTACATTGGAAATAAAAAGAGATGGCCCATTTTTACACATAAATACTTGTTCCGGTGACGTCACGATAAGCAAGGCGCACGCGGCACAGATGATACCATTACAGGGTCCGTACGCAGTCTTGAAAAGTCTTGAAAAGTCTTGAATACTGAAATTAAAAATCAAGACTTGAAAAGTCTTGAAAATAGCACCTTTTTGACCTCTTGGTCTTGAAAAGTCTTGAATTTCACGCGCGATGTATGAGCGGCATTCCGTTTTGCGGTAGAGTACACAGCAGCATCGATGCTGGCGCGCGTTTCTTAGTTTCGCTTTCGCCGGCACCGTTTGGCCTGTATGCTTGGTCTATTTCCCAGCCGCATACCAAAATTGCTAGATTCAGAAGTTTAGTTGAAATTAGAAGTCTCTTACAAAGATACCAGTCAAGGTTACCAGCCACATGAGGCTTTATGCTATTGTTCAACCCTTCTCCAGCCCGACTTTACTTTGATGCCACGAATCCCGTCATGTGTATGCATTGTGCCATACCCAGAGTGCCTACACATTACCTGTGTAGGCTATGTATGTTTCATTTGGTCTGTTAGTGTATACTGTAGGCCTACAGGGCATTAGATGACCTACATTTGGGATGAGCATAGTGTACTAGTGACTATAATAATGTTGACTTCAGGGCCAAGGTTAATGACCTTTACTGTACTAGTACTAGACTAGATCTAGGGCCTGACAGAGCCGGCTTTCAAAGTCCCAGTTTGGAAAGTTTAGGGCTAGCTCTAGACTAGATGGATTTCTCTTTCCTGCTCTACCAGCAGATGACATTTTTAAATCTGAGACTGAGAGCAGTTTAAGATATGAATATAGAGCATTTAACACTTGGGTACAATTACTGCTATTAATGCAGTTCAAAGTCTCTGGTGACATTCTGGAAAAATTTTAGCAGGATATAAAATTATAAATGATTTAATTTTCCTAGTGGGCATAGTAAAGTGCTACAGTCTGTCTTCTGATGGTCTGGAATTTCAAGCTTAGCAGCAATTATGTGATGAACAAGTTTCTTTTGTATAAACTTGTCTTACAAACATATGAGGGCTTTCTTGTGTTATTATTGCCAGTATCTTACATATCTTATCAGTTTTTTGTTTGGTTTTTTTTTTTTAATTTTGGAGGAAGGGGGATTTTTTTTAGTTAAAAGGAAGAATTCACCTTATCAAAATAGCACTTAGATTACAGGAATATGAAAAGGATTTGGAAAGAGCTGTTGATAGTCAAGTATATAATTTTACCACATTGAGTGACTCCCATTACCTCAGTTTAAAGCTGAAGAAAAGCTTCGTAGTGTGATACGGAAACAGAAGCTATCTACAAGCCTAATAAGTACATGTATGACTAAACAGCCAAATAAGGAGACATTCATTTATATTTTGCGAGATTATTTTTCTGCACCGGTATGAGTATGAAAATCAGGGTCAGAATATGAATTTTTGATGCCTGGAATATGAAAACCCAGTTTTGGAGGTTGGCAGCTGTGAATTTCGTCATCATCATGGGAAAATGTTTTTCAGGTCATATTGCATGTCATAGATAAGAGTCTTGAATTTTAAAATTTAGGTCTTGGAAAGTCTTGAAAAAGTCTTGCAAAAAAAATTTTAGAATGTGTATTAACCCTGCATTACCACACGTCACCTGTACGGGCGGTTACATTACACAAGACTCAGTGGGGGANGGGGGGCATGTCTACGGGCCGACACCCCCATCCTGTGGTTTCTAAGTTTGGCTGTGATTGGTCACCATTGCCTCTTAGTCTTAGTATGTTGAACGTAAACTCGCGATGGTGGAGAGTTGTGGGTGGAAAACGTCGCGATGGCAATGCAAACAAAAAAGAGAGTTCAAGCAAAAACAACGGTGCGGCCCAAAAATTGTTTGCGTTATTGAGATCCTGTAGAATTTTAGTTTGTGTAAACGGAATTTGGAATGCAAAGATCAAAGAGTGGAAAAAAACGGGGATTTTTTTTTTTCGTGTCTAGAAATTTCGCGTTAAACGGGTTTGTGTTAAGTGAAGTCTACGGTATATCAATGAGTATACCTGAAGTCCGTGATAACTACAATGTATACTTTTTTCATGNTATATATATATATATATATATATATATATATATATATATATATATATATATATATATATATATATATATATACACCCGGAGTCAGGTAATTGTGACTGTGGTGACAGGTGACACTCAGTGACAGTGGTTCAACTCAAGAGCATACAAAAGCTTAATATTTATTCTCGAATGCGAAAGACTGTCCTACTTCGAAAGACTACGCGGCCCTTTCAGAAACGAGAGAGATTATTTTGAAACAAATATGTCACATTTTCATTCCTCTCATTGTTGGACATGTTTCAGATCGTTTTACAGTAGTTTTAAAATTTTGAATTCTGTCATCGAGTCACTAATGGGTAGATACAGGGTAAAGCCATCGAGCACCACTTTAACAGGTAAATCCGCAAAAAAAAAAAAAATTTGGTACGCGTTTTATTTGACTTTTTAAAAAAAATATATTAGAAGGGTCATATTTTTTTTCCACACATAGACCCATAATTAGATATTTTGCACAGGATTTTTTTTTTTCCGCATTCAATTGATTTTTGAAAAGTTACCACCTCACATGTCTTCATATCTAACCTTCTACCCGTAAGAATCATATTATTTTATACTGTCGTATAATATAGCCACTTTTATCAGTAAACATCATATTCGGTAATTTTAGCGTTTTATTCAAAATAAATGAAGACCCCACACACCAAAGCATGTTGTTCTCATGGTATGCTAAAACATTGGAAAATCTCTCTGTAATAAAAGTATCGGTACTCGTATGCCCAACGACACCCTTAACGATATAGTGAAAATCAACACACTATTACTGTTCTATATTTTAATTTTAAAAAATGCCAAATATATAAAAGTGAAGCTAATTAGGAACTTGAAGAATACATGAAATATGGAGGCGAAATAACTTTTTGCTCAAAAGTTACACGAATTTGAAAACCTGTCTGGGGCACCAACATACCCACAACAGCCGGTGAAGGTTAAAACGGCAGTAGGCCTATTGTCCCGAGAAAAAAAAAAAAGGACACGGTTGCTTAAGTACAAGTTGCAGGGTTGCCGGTGTTGTCACCTCGGATTTTGCTTTTGTACCAAGACCAGACTATATGTCAAAATTTCACTAAATGGCATTTAAATTCATCCGATATTGAATTTCCACTCTATTTGAATTTCAAGCAGAAACTGAAGTAATTAACTCAACGCATTATTCTCTAAAACGCTGAAATGTGCGAGGTACATTTTTTTTCTTTTTTCCCAGAAGGCAAAACGATATTTAACAAACAACTAACCATAGATTTCATGTTTCTGATTGAAGAAAGAAAATTAAAACTTCCCTGAATATAGGTGATCTTGATGATATAAATGTAATATACTAGCATAAAATAGAAAAGGACTGCACGAAAGAAAAGGTCTGAGATCTTTTTTCTTTTTTTTTTTTCAATCTCTTCTCTTTCTCCGTCACTCCCCTCTTTTTGTTTTTTCCCCCCACCAGTCTAGATTTTCGTCGATTTTTCATTTCCTTTGCACCAGATCACCAGACCGGTGGCCGTATACATAACCCACAGTGAACACTACTAATGTTTTGGGGGTTTCCCATAGTTACCGCAACTACTGTATGCATACGGCCATATTTCGACTTCACCAGATCTTGTGAAAAATCATCAAGAGTGGCAACCCAGGCATGGACTGGACGAGGCCTGTTTTGTGTTGCCGTCACACCCCGGTGATTTTCCTGGTTACCCCATCACGCTACACAAACATTCATTCACAATGAAATAGTACAGAGAAGAAAAAAACAACAACGGGCCTGTGACTTAAATCCTAGGCGATCTTACTAACGCTGAACGGCACAGTAAGACGGCATGTCGGGTGGGGGAAAA
>JAWQUT010000608.1:182604-195907 GCA_033807755.1 Ellobium chinense | reverse complement strand
TTCCAAAGGATTTGGTCTTCGTATGTTCCAGGTGACCGGCTGGGAACAGGAGGTCACGCAGCTTTAACCACATTCAGACCAGCCGAACCATAAGGAAGACCAGGGCAGGCTGGGCTATCTGAAGAAGAAAAGTGACCACCATCGTATTTTTTGGCCCTACTATTTCCACTGTTCGTCTCTGTACAAGCCGAATTACTGCGGACACCATTTCATTTTCTTTCCAGCCGGTGATGCGATAGCTTCTGTACTAAACCACTGTGAATCTTCATTGTGAGTAACAATAACATTCTTAATCTCGATTTCGACTTGAATATTTGATTGAGTACCTCATCAGGCTCTGTACCTGTCTTTTTTTCTTTCTTTTTTCTGCTTGTCCATGACGTTCTTGAAGTTTGTGAATAATGTTGAAAAAAATCGTGAAATCGTGTTGATAACACAGCCATCGTTCGGACCAAAGTTTTGATGGTGTGCTATCGGAAATTTTGTGTTATCCTATGTTTTCTTTGTAAAGAATAAAGCAGGGAGGACTTTCGAGTGGGAGAGTGTTAACCCTCTAAAAGCCGTTGTGCGATATGTGGCACACAAGTTTGGAGTATTCGTTTTCTTGAAAGCTTTAAAAACCAGCATACCAGCATGTGGCATTACCTAATGAGAGATGACTATAAACACTGAATTTCTTTAATAGTTATTCAACTGAACTAATTACCTCAATACACAGAAAAGTACAGTAATAGTTTTTGGCAATGTACATTTTTCTCTTGGATATTAGAGGGTTAAGTAGGGGATGGTGCTAAGCAGTTATTGTGTTACAAAAGTTCTACTGTTTACATGTCGGGGACTGGTCGGCCTGGGTAGGTTGGGTCACTGGCATGACCTGCCCTGACATCCGCTACCCTGCACTGTGGTTCATTATGAATTCTTTAGAACATCCAGGAACTGCGTCTTTATTTGGAATTAGCTAATAAACAACATTTAAGGAAGACAAAACTCTAAGTGAAAACTGAAAAAAGGAAGATCTTTTAACCGTTTTTGTTGTCATTTAAACTATCCCTGTGGAAAATTGCATTTCGAACCCCAAAAACGTACACCAAAATTTGCAAATATTCCTAAAATTTGCTTTATATAACGTGAAATTTGCTGGCTCAACAATATAATGTCAAAACAAATGGAATTTATAAGAAACATTCACTAAAACATGAAAATAATAAATATAAAATCAAGATCGATTCTAGACTTTAAAAGACATAGCCTATCAAACGATTGTCCTTATCTGCCAAATGATGATATACTCCAACGAGAAATGCCTTGATATTTCCTTGTACCAATAAGACAGGCTTCCAAGATGAGGCTTTCAAATCATATATGGTAAAAAAAAACCCACAAAAAACACAACTTCGGAAGTTTAGTGAAGACTTAAACAAACCCTTTCTGTACCCAGCAGTTTCACCTAAGTTTCACTGAATCATTCTGTATTAGTAGTATTACTGTTCATTGTTACTCCAAGGACATGTACTCTTGGCAGCAATCACTATTAACCCTCTGGTGCCCAGGCATAGAAATACTGGTAGGAAAATTCTGAAAATTCACATACACACTTCAAATGCCACCCAAAATACATATAAAACATAGATTTTGAACAATGTCAATATTTAATAGGTGAAAAATTTTGGGTCAAATTTGGACCTCCGGGCACTGAAACATTCGTGCCATATTTGGACTACTCCATACTGGACCCTTGAAGTTAGGGTGTCAAATATGGACCAGTGGGCACTAGATGGTTAAAAGCATGAATGATCAAATAATGCCACGGTTAGCAAGGCCTTGTGATTGGAAAACAGCTGCAATGTACTTATAGGAAGTGGGCGTCGATTGACCTAGTTTAGCCCATGGGACGTTTGTTCTTTTAGTTCTTCTGAATTGTGAATTCAAGAACTCCTTAACTATTTACGACAAGAGGTAAACCTGCGCAAATTTCTTTGACGTCAATTTCGTCTAGACTATTTAGGTGTTTTTTTTTCTAATTTATCTAGTCATTTTTTTTTTTTTATGCAAGAGTAATTCAAACTCACTTTGAACACGTAATTCACCCTCTACCGAGGGGTTAAGGCAATTATGTCATATCTGCAAGAATGATGTTTTGAGATAAACGAATTAGAATTTTTGATGAAAGCTGTGAAATCAGAGGTTCCTTTGTATGGTCATATACTATGTTTTTTTTGTGATATGTACACACTAATTAATTTAAGCACTTGAATCGCCTCAGTGTTGCAGATATTCTAGTTTATTTAATTTGAAAAATCACGTTTAAAAGGCTGAATTTTTGCAGATATGACATTCATGCTTTAACCCCTTGCTATGTTGTTGTTGTTGTTGTTGTTTTTATTATTCGAAGTTTTAGACGATCTGTTTCCCATGTCTCTTATATAATAATATGTTAAAACATAATAATATTATGTTCAAGGCTGAACTACTTACATGAAATGGTAGTGATATACACAGTAACATCAGCGGTCGTATGCACGATAAGCGACTAACGCTAATCGCGACGTTAACGCTTTGGTCGAAAGTAAGGCAACTAAAAGCGACTAGCGCTAGTCGCTTATAATTGTCTCTTGTGTTTACGGCCACCGCTTGTGAAGTCGTGTCCTCCATCTTCCCCACACGTTAACAGCGGGGGCCACAACTTTACAGCTCTCGCTATAGAATCTAGGCTAGGCCCTTTCCACCAGGAAATAAAAAAAAAGTCTTGTTATCGAGTATTGACATGACTTATTACCCGTGATAAAGATTGCTCAATACAGTGGGCCCGCGGGCCAAAAACTGGCCCTCCAAAGCTGTAAGGCGCGATCTGAAAAATGAGTGCAGTTCGTGTAGGCGTCAGTGAGATTAGGCCTATTCCTTTGGGTGACCGTATGCTGTATCCTTACGTTAGTTAACGCACTGAGATAACCACTTAAAACGTCCAAAACATTAGTAGTGTTCAAAGTGATTAACGCAATACGTTATCTTACGTATATGGATTATGCATACGGCCACTGGGAACTACATGTTTTACAATACAGTACTTTTGAATATTGTAAGTGTATCTATGTGCTGTATGTGTATCTATGTTACTGTATGTGTAATTTAGCAACCAGTAAAGGTCGCCGTAAAGGAGAATATATATATATATTTATATTATGTGTTGCTTTCGCAAAGCAATAATTCTCAATATATGTGAATAATATTCTTATGAAATCTGGTCTAGGGCATTTCTTTTCATCTAATATAGGCACGAAGATTTTAACCAAATAATAATAATAAGAAATTTATATTTGCCCGATATCAAGAGGAATGGCGTACGGAATGTGGAAAGAAAACCTCCCTCCGTGTTTATTCAGTAATAAAACTTAATATGAAGGGCTTCATGGCAAAACGCATTATACACCATTCGGGGGTTGTGGCAAAACAGACCAGATTCAAAGCATATTTTTATGTGAAAGGCGAAATTTAAGTCTTAAATAATAGTCTATAGATCAAATGTCCTTCTATGGAATGGAAATATACATGTATATTAAATACTCCTACTGCTACATGAAGTATGTAGAATGAGCTAAAAATTCATATTGGTGGATAACGCGTTTTGCCATGAAACCCTTCATATCCAGTTTGAGTTTTATTTTATCAGTGGTCTTAGTTTTTATGTTACAGACCAAACACGCTTGGTCTAGAATAAGATTTACACAAAAGACGTATGAGTGAATCTGAAATGTGTAAAATGTGCAGATCTGATGTCGTGGATATACCATTTCGTTCTGTAATGCCCCTTTGTAAATAAGGAACGAGTTAAAATGATAAATTGATTTATTTCTTACAAACAGAACTTTTAACAAATCACCAAGTATTTGAAACGTTCATGTCACTCTCCACAATTTCCAAATTATTAAGTTTATTAGGAGACATGAGATGTGATTTTTATGAGCTCTTTGATGTGGCATTTTCCTTAAATCTTAATAAAGTCTGGGCCAAGAGTAAGCAATTTCATAATATTTAATTCTAACACATATGGCTGATTAATTTACTTTTAATATTGATTATTTTACTGTGGTGATAGTCTACATGTATTTGTAAAACACACGCAGACAGAGCACCCCGACCTGTCTGTCTCCGATTTTAAGGGGTTGTCTGTGAACAAACAGAATAAATGAATAAATAAATAAATATATAAGAGGCACTCATCATGTTTAAGCGAGACGATATGGAAAGACCCACCCAGTAAAAAAAAAAACAACAACAGGAATGATTTGAATTGTTACTATCATGCCCAGTCACATTGTCCGTTATGCTTTGCCCGCCTACTGAACATGGGTTCAAGAAGGCGTGTCTGCGACGAAGATAATAACATTGTCACCTTTCGTTACTTCGCCACCTGTGTAGTGACTGAAACCGTTTATACAATGGATCTGAAAGTACGGTCACGCCCACTGGCTATTCATGCATGAGCCACCTCTGTCTTCATTTATTGTCACTGTACCAGGAACGCTGTTTGAAAGTAAAGAAATTGCCCGCCTTGTTTCCTCTGGCCTTGTCCGTCAGGTGAACTCAGATGTGTATCACAGTTTATCACTACGTTGGAAACGTGTGGATGGTATCGTAAAGGAGTTCTTAAAGCAATGTTGTAATATCAGATTCATTGTTCGCAAAATGTATTGTTATAATGTAATGTATTATACTGTAATGTACATCTTCTAACTGGACGTGATGTTGGGGACCCCGCCCACCGTCACCCCCGATGTAAAGGGGTAGTTTTCTAAATAAATACTATTATTATTATTATTATCTGCTAGTGTCCTTCCTACGATCAGGAAATTCGAGTAAGTTTTGATCAAATGATGAGTAACGACGCTGCTTTTATCGCTGCTGTTTGTACTTACTTTCCCATGTCGCTTATTTTTTTTTATTTTTTATTTTTTTTAAGTCTGTAGTTTACCGAATTTGTTATTAACTCATAGTTTACTATGCATTTTAAAAAAAAAAAGTTTGACTCATTTCAACAGAACACCGGAGCATAGTCTATTTGTTAATTTGGCCAGATTGAGTGTGTACTCACAGTTCGAAACTTAGTTTCTACTGGCGATGGTAATTTTGAATACGCTGATTACAAATTTGAGTAAAGTCAAAATTGATTTTTATGTTTGGAAGGATAATATTAATAATATAAACGGTCAAAATTTTAGCACTTAGATCTATATATTGTCCAGATCGTACGCCATTCATAGATTATCACTTCCACATAAGAGTTCTTCTAAGAGTAGATCTAGGCCTTTGCCTTCAAGATGTTACGCTTCAAGTCACATAATCATTGCAATTCTTAAGCAAATCGTTGTCCATCTTACGAAGGAGCGTATGCGATATTTTGGTTGTTTTGAGCTGAGACTACTTTCCGAAAGGCCAAAGCGAGATTTGTGTTCTCAAGATGTGCCGTATCGATGGCTCTAATAATTTCGGATGTATCAAACACTTACTGACTGGGCGTGTGAAATTAATTCTAAATCTCACTGAATCTTTAAGACGGTGTTCCGAAACAACTAGCAAATGTGGCATACGCCCCTTCGTGAGATGGGCGTCGAAAATAAGGGAGCACTGTCAGGGTAAAATTGAACACTCTCGTATTGCCTCCGAGTAAAGTGAGATGATTATTGATATATCCCTGAATATATCACGCTTTATTGTCACGAGCTTCATTATTTACAGTAAACAATTCAAAAAGAACTCCCAGATGTGAGGGGAAACTTGCTAGTCGACGCTTCACTGGGCCAGAAGATGCAAGCGGTCACTGATTGTCACGCCAGGATTGCTACGTGCTGTTCCTAGTGTAGTTTATTGATGTATTGATGGAAATGGCAGGGATAATCCCATGGAAGGAGGACACAATTATAAAAGAATTGCGACTGAAGAACAATTTTGTACGACAAGACTAACACCCCATTTTACAAATGGGCAGGCAGGCAACGCACCAGCGGCGAAAGAATACCTAGCGCACCGAAAGGCATCATAGACGAATGCATTAGACTCCGTGAAAAAGTTGGACGATTGGCGAATCGGGTGGATTGAAAAGATCTATCGGAGATTGTATTTCGTTGCTATACACATTCGTTTTTTTTTTAAAGCGTAATTAAAATAAAGAGGAATACTGTGTATAGTGACCTTTCGTGTATATTTATCTGAATTTAGGTGAAAACCGCATGTTTTTTCGTTACGTAGTTCTCAAAAAATCTGTGACACAAATTTGGCTGACGCGTTTTATTATACTGTCGCATTCAAATATAGCGAGCGGACAGTAGAATACTTCTATCATTACATTACAAGGATTAAATATCGTTTACTGAACATCGAGATTATGTGAACAAAAGGAGGAGAATGAGAGAAACACAGAGAGTAAGAGCGAGTGAAAGAAATAAAGAAAGAGAGAGAAAGATTGAGCAAAAAAGAGAACGAGAAAGAAAGAAAGAAAGAAAGAAAGAAAGAAAGAAAGAAAAAAAAAGAAGAACGAGAAAGAGAGAGAGAGTAGATGAGAGAAAGAGAAACACAGAAACAAAGAGAAAGAAAGAAAATAGAGAGACAGAAAAAGAGAGAGCACTTGAAAGACAGAAAGAGGGAGAAGGAGAAAATAAGAGATTGTGTGAGAGAAAAAGAAAGTGGAGAATGTGAAAAAGAAAAAGGAGAGAGAGAGAGAAGATGAGAGAAAAAGGAGAGAGAGAGACAAAGTGAAAGAAGAGAAAGACAGAGAGGAAAAACGTGAGAAAGAGGAGATAGAAAGAGAAGGGTAGGAATGCGAATGAAAGAACGGGGAAGTGCATGTGAGAAAGAAAGATAAAGAATGAGGAAGTGAACGAGAGAGTGAAGAGAGAATGAGAAAGACAGTGGGAGAGAGAGAGAGAGAGAGAGAGAGAGAGAGAGAGAGAGAGACTTTGTAAATATAATGATCAGAATAATGTCGTGTTCCCAGAATATGCGACACATCACCCCCTTAGACCTTTAGATTTTTTCTCCAGTGTGTCTTCTCATCTTTCTCATCGTCTGTTAGAAAGGACGCTGATTCCTCCAACTCCGCCACGGCACGGCACGACACGACACGACTCTACGTTTTACATCATCCACACATCGTCTTTCAGTTGGCCGGACTGAAAACAGTAGCCTGACCTAGACCGAGTCAGAATATTCTATGCACAATGTTGGCTTTCCTGGCTTTCTAGCAAGANGGGGGGACCATTCTTGCGGATTTAGAAATGGGATTCAGTAATTAAACCGTTTTCATGGGATCCAGAAAGATGGACATAATAATACCGTCTTGTTGACATATATGAAGAAATAAGGATATGTTCTGTGTGTGTGTGTGTGTGTGTGTGTGTGTGTGTGTGTGTGGGTATGTGTATTTGTGTGTATTTGTGTGTTTGTGTGTGTGTATGTATTTGTGTGTGTATATGTATGTGTTTGTATTTTTGTGTAAAGGTGTGGGTGTGTGTCCATGTGTCTGTCTGTTTGTCTGTCTGTCTGTCTGGCTGGCTATTTATTTATTTATTTATTTATTCACCAGGTCACAGTCAGCCTTCTGTGTGAGATCCAGGATGTTGTTGGCCAGGTCCTGATCATCTCGTTTGCTGTTTGACCACAGTGAATTGTCCACTACACAGTTCCTCCTGACAGTCTCATGCTGTCTGACCTCAGTAATCTCCACTACATGGTTAATTCTGACTGTCTCATGCTGTTTGACCACAGTGAACTGTCCACTATACAGATCCTTCTGACAGTCTCATGCTGTCTGACGTCAGTGAACTGTCCACTACACGGTTGCTTCTGACTGTCGCATGCTGTTTGACCACAGTGAATTGTTTGACTACACAGTTTCTCCTGACTGTCTCATGTTGTTGATGCCCTGGCCGTGCTTGCCCAGAGAATGAGGGTGTGAACCTCCTGGAGCTCCCATGCTGACATTTCTGCTTCTCACCTCCAGTCCCAGTCACATGATGATCGTCTTGTTATTGACTGTCCTGCTGACTGCCTCTCCATCAGAATCTGTCGCCAGTGGTCGGCACAAGAGAAGCTCATTCTTCACAGACAACACAGTACGCTCCCTTGATTTGTCCCCACGGTTCTCCACCTCGCCCCTCCTGTACTACAGCCCTAATGATGTCCCGACCCTCCGCAGTCGTGCTGAATCTACCCACAGCCACATTGCTGAGGAACTCCGAAACGCCACAGTCTGGCTTTCCCAACACCCAGATCGACTACCACCCGAAGACTACAATGAATTCAGGCGTACATGGAATGAAGTGTATGGGAACAACTTGCCTCCACTGGCCCTAAATTACGTTCTTTCCCCAGATCAGGGCCTGCTAAATCGATTGATCCTCTTGTTAGACAGAATGGTGTCGTACGAAAAATGGTACGTATCTTCCAGTCCAACAGATGAGGTTCCTGTGGCTCATCACCTTGTGGGCTTCCTCACTGCCGTGGACATGCTGTACCCTTACCTGGAGCAACACAGGAGAGAGAAGTACCTTGCCAAAGCTTATAATGCCACCCATGCACTCTACAGCGGCGCTCAGAAGCACTTCTGGGGTAAAGTGTATCTACAGAACCACCAGTCCACAAACATCGTTGGGCTTCTGATCGGCAGCATCGTTCTAGACTGTCACTACAACAGGTCAGAAATCAAGAAGTGGAAGCGGTTTGCCTTGAAAGAGTATGAGCGGTCAATGAAGCTATTGGAGGGGATACCGGATGGATCACTGAGTGAAGGAGTTGGATATGTGGGCTACACAACTCGCTCTCTTACACAGTATGTATACCTGGTCAAGCGTCACTTTGGTCTGGATCATTCTAAACATCCATGGCTGAGACGCCACTTTGACTTCATCTACCTGACTATTTTGCCTGGTCTCAAGTTGACTGTAGGAATCGCTGATTGTCCCAGGACATGGTTCTATGGCCCTGAGAGTCAGCTCTACTTCCTAGACGCCTTCGTGCTGCGTGATGGACGCGCTAACTGGTTGGCTCAACGCATCAAGGAGAGAAAAAGCGCCATCATGCTCGAGCAGAGACCTTCTTCTCAGAAATACGCCACACTGCATACTGAGTTCCTTTTTTATGATGGAAATATAAAAGAGAGTCCGCCAGAGGGTTACAATACTGCACAGCTGAAGTATTTCAATGACTGGGGTGTCGTCACTTATCGTTCCGGGTCTGTTTTAGATAGGAAGTCTACATTTTTGTCCTTCAAGTCAAGCAAAATACAAGGAGAATATCTCAATAAACTTGCACTGTCTGTCCGCGACAGCACTCTCCATGGCTGGAGATCGTTTAACCCTGGTCATGAACATCCTGATCAGAATTCCTTCACGTTCTCGTTGCACGGACATCTGTTCGTGTCTGAAGGACTGTACGCTCCTAAGTCACCCTTCCTGGACAACGTGCTGATGTTCCAAGCCCCGGGTGTGAAGGGTGACCATCTGCCTGCCTGCCCCGCTCCCTGGGTGGGACAGCTGGGGTCCTGTGAAAAGTGGCTGTACTGGCTAGGTCCAGAGGAGGGTCGGTCACATGGCAGGATCTTGACAGCACAGACTGACGGAGGTATGGTCCTCGTGTGCGGTGAGTCATCACAGGCCTATCCTCAGGTGCTAGGACTGAGGCGGGCATACAGGATCGTCTTACTACTTCAGGAAGACCTCCTTCTTGTGCTCGATCACATTATCCTTGATCCGGGCAGCCCAGTCAGGGGAGTAGCTGCACATTTCAACAACTACGAGCACAAGTTTGAGGCGGCCAAGCATCCCTCTGGACTGGCAGGACTGAGGCTGAAGGAGATACCGGGATACCGAGGCTTCTGGGTGTCGTCGGATGGGCAGAGCACCCCGGCTCAATTCACTTCACATGCGTACAACCCACAGATCCCGGTCTCTAATGCTAATGTCACCTTCAAAGTAAAACAGAGCAGCAATACACTTGGCTTTATTTTCCTTGGGCCCAATATTAATCAAAAACAGTTTGAGCTCACAGAGGAGTCAGGTCACAGTAGCATATTTTTACACTCAGACAAATGGACGTATAGGATAAACTGTACATTAGTAGATATAGACAACAACCATACAGACCAGACGCCGTGTGTGGTGTTTGATGCTCAAAATAACGTCATTAGGCATTTCAGAACACAGACCCAGACTAAAACAAGTTCTCAAACTCCATCTGAACAAGATTCTCATAGGACGTATAGAGATGCTCAGTTTCACAATGATGTTGGTACTAGTGAGGAAGTTAGAGACGAACCCATCCTCCCTTGGCTGTTCAAGGAAGCCAATGTTCCTCCCGAAACGGAAGCTAGTGATGCAAAGAACCAGGAGGTAACCGTCTCCAGTTCTCAAGGTGGTAGCTATAGATTTTGTGACTTTCTGTGTCCTGTAATGTGTGTGAGTGCCGTGCTTATCATGTATATACGACCGGCCCAAGCTAAGCGCCCCAGTCGTCGTACCGTTATTGGAGTGTTTATTTTTGTTATGTTAGGTTTTGTAACATACTGGACCTCTTTAGTTGGCCTGACATGGGCCTAACAAAAATATGCATGTAATATTATTTCAATGGTAGTTAATGCAATTAGGTCAAATTCAACTATCTGTATCCTACTGTTCAGAACAGAGCGGTGCGTATTTGTGCTCGGCATTGCACTGAATTCTTGTTGAAACCGGAACTCCGGCAAATTTCGTGGGGAATGTATTAGGCCACTCCCACTTACAGCTCGATCACATTATTCTTGATCCGGGCAGCCCAGTCACGGGAGTAGCTGCACATTTCAACAACTACGAGCACAAGTTTGAGGCAGGGTTAGAGAAGAAAAAGTAAAGCTGGAACAGTCCCGAGACATCATTGTCTAGAAACTATCTCACGTGTCCTTTCTCTTTCCTAATCCTCTCCTTAACGCTATACCAAATCTATGATGATGTGCAGTCCAAGTATGCTGTAAGTTAAGACATAAGCTACGTTTATGCATGATATAAGGGATAATATATTATCATGGAACTCTCCCTAGGGCCTATGCTTATGTTTAGGGTCAGGGGTCAGGGGTCAGGGGTCGAAGCTCGAACGTCCGGCAAATTTCGTAAATAAAGTAGATAAGCTGAATTTACGCACGCTATTGGCGGAAGGAAAAGCATGCCGTGTCCATAATGCAGAGAGACATTCCTGCATAGTTAGTCTATGAAATGAATTTGGAGAGTGAAAGGTATTTATCACCGTAATATGTCATCTACCCTGTCACTTGTATTTATAATGTTTTCCCATCTATCACACTGAGACGTCTGAGCTGTTGAAAAATAAACTTGTTAAACTTGTTATTATCGCGTTACTATTGATTGATTGAATGTTGTTGTTGTTGTTGTTGCTGTTGTTGTTGTTGTTGTTGTTGCTGTTGTTCAGTTTTGTTCTTTCCTTGACAAAAAAGACTTTAAATATATAGGAACCAGTACATTTAAGTCATAAAAGTTAACATGTAAATAGACAAGGTGATATTAAAGCCAAAAGACTAGGGGTTAAAAAGACAGCGCTGGTCAAACTGTTAGGGAAAAAGAAATCGGAAAGGACCGCTATGTGCATGTGTAAGTATGCCAGAGCGTGCATGTATGAATGTGTTTGCTTGCAGATCTCGATAAGACCTATTAGAAGTTGTAACGTCGGTGTTGTTGTTGTTGTTATTTTTTTTTTGTTGTTGCTGTTTTTCTTGTTATTGTTATTATTGTTATTGGTGATGGCGGCGGCAGTGGTGGTGTTGATGACTGTGTGGGTGGTAGTGATGATGACTCTGATCGAATCCTTCTAAATTTGCACCCATATAAAGTTTAGGTCTCTTCACATGTCTTCTTCTTCCTTATCATTATTATTATTATTCCTGATTAAGAAATTTTCAATTCCGAAAATTTGACATTTTCTTATTGTGTGCTCCTTTTTGTAATTTAAATAAAATTGTATAGTACTACACCGGTGGACGCGATTATATTTTATTTTGTGTGAAACAAGTGATGATGACTGTGTGGATGGTAGTGATGATGACTGTGTGGGTGGTAGTGATGATGACTGTTCTCAGAATGCTAGTAACCAGATCCTATAAATGGCAGTGGCACTGTATACTCCCCAAGGAGTTAAGAAAGTCCTAGAGTTATCAGGCCTGCTGGGGTAATAATGTGAAGTCGCGCAAACGGGCATTAGCATGGATACGAGGCTTATAAACCGCATTATTATTATTATTATTATTATTGTTATTATTATTATTGTTATTATTATTATTGTTGTTATTATTATTATTATTATTATTATTGTAATTTAGTCAGTAGTTCAAGAAACGTTGTGACTGGCAATAGAGCTGTTAAGTGAATAAAATGTGTTCGTCAGTTGGTCAAGTTTGCGATGTGAAAAGATAAACTAATTGCTCTACGTTTTTAGCCTGTGGACTATTGCATGAAAATTTCAAGTTTATTTAGGCGAAAGCCAACTACACAGTACAGTATAATGCCATATTAGTTGTTCAAAACAATAAATAAAAAGAAAAAAAAAACAACAACAAACAACATATATGCATTTAGTTATATATTATAGTTTCTGACATCTCTGTCTCTTTCGCTTTGTCTCACCCTCTCATTAACTTTCCCTCACCTCTCTCTCTCTCTCTCTCTCTCTCTCTNTCTCTCTCTCACACTCACTCACTCACTCACTCACTCACTCACTCACTCACTCACTCACTCACTCACTCACTCACTCTGCACTCACTCACTCACTCACTCACACACTCACTCACTCACTCACTCACTCACTCACTCACTCACTCACTCACTCGCTCTCCCCGGATGGCACAGCGCTAAAGACTTATTAGTTTGTTCGCTGTACCAAGAGGTTGGTCCTCCCAACTGATAAGTACAAGAAAGTAAGTAAAGATGTAAAATATTATTCCTATATTCCTATATAAGTAGTTCCTATACTGATAATCACTCTTGCTAGTGAGGAGGTTTTTTTTTTATTTGTGTGCTTTCCTATTTTATAATGGTCTTCAAGTAAATGAGGCATGAAGATCTTTGTGTAGCCTAAGTTTTATGACATGATTAAAGCAAATCAAGCGCTTCTCGATAAAAAGGAGGGAGGCTGAAAGTGGGGGAGGAAAGTGAGGTAGAAGGGGGAGTTCAGTGGTGGGACAGTGGCAACTTGGCCCCAAGGGCGAAGGAAAATTTGGCGGCGCCCCCACCCCACCCAACACCTCCCTTCTTTCTATTATCCTCTCCCTTTT
>JAWQUT010000608.1:144151-154252 GCA_033807755.1 Ellobium chinense | reverse complement strand
ACAGGAAGGGTGGGGAGGGGAAGCCCCCCTCACGGGCGTGGTGGTCAATGGTAGAGCTTGTTACGTCACAAGTTCTGAAGATGATTAAAGCGGACGCCTCGGTTGTCATGTGCTGCTTTTCTTACGGTTACTGTAATAACATTGTAATCTTGTAGTCAGTCAAAATATGGCTTAAGTAGCTTTTTGACAGTGTCAAGCTATTTTATGTATTCTAATTCTAACCATATGAAGGCTGACGTGATCAAACTAAAATGAACGACATAGTCTGGTCCGAGATAATAACGTTATGTCATTTGAAACTGTTATGAGATCGAGAGGTTGGAGATGACGTCGGTACGAGGAGAGGGGTAGGGAGAGATCTGCGCCATGCAACGGAGGAAACTTACTAAAAATTCAACCCACTTCTCAAATGCTGTTTTTTTTTTTTTCTCCACACTTTTGATTTGCCCCTAAAAAGTAGCGTTTCTTAAAGGGAAAAATAATATGATTTCACATTCGATTTCAACAGTCAAGGAAACATTCGATATCAGAAGAGCCTGATCACTCTTTGTGCTCCAGTTTCAGCAACCAGTCAACATCTAGTCCAGTGACATCAGTCTCAGTCTGAACGGCCAGAGAACAGTAAATCTTTAAACGCGAATGTTGCATGCAGTTATTGAGAACTTGCGCATTAACGATGAAATCTCTTACCATTGTAAAGCAGTAACATTTACTTTGCATGCTGAATGTTACCAAGCGTGCATTTAGTACCGATGCACTGATGTAATTCTTACGATGGTAAGAGATCCCATTGTTTATATGCACGTTCTGAGTGCAAGTGAAAGGGTGAGCGACATTTCTGTCAAGTGCACTATTTTAGGAGTGAGTTGACAAGAAGTGAGATCAGGTTCACCCTGTTGTGCCTGTACTTTTAGGAGTGGCCCTACTTACGCCGAATAGTTTACTACACTACAGTCGAATTCGGTTAATAGCAACTGCTCGGGAACTGGACAAATATTGCAGTTTAGAGGGATCGAGATAATACCAAGCCTTCTTTTTTTTTTTTGTTTTTGAAATAGAAAATACAGTGTTTATGTTATCAAGAAAGGAACGATAGGATTCAGCAAAAATGACTGGTTGGTTTTTTTTTTAAGGTGGTTGCGATAAACCGTCGCTAATATTTTTTACAGTTAAGAAAGTGGGAGAGACAGAGAAATGTTCTGTCCGTGGGAGTATATTATCTGGTCCGGCAGTGCTCGCTCACGCACTCCTACGTGTAGGTTTGCCTGTGAAACAATCACTAGTGTGTATCATGTATGTATAGTATGGCTAAACACGGAGATACTTGTGATGTAAAACAGTTTTCGACCGTTTTTTTGGGGCGCTGACAGACGTGGGTGTCTCTAGAAGAGATTACATTGTTGTAGTTGCCGGAAACTGACATTGTTAGAGTGGAGGTGCGGTCTGCGAAAGGTGTTTGCTGGTTACCACATCTGTCACAATGTACTAGTGAGCGGGAACGTGTCAGCAGTTTTATTCTGTGGATATTACCAAACATAACATAGTATTATTATTATTATTATTATTATTATTATTATTATTATTATTATTATTATGTGTGAACTTAGCATTTAACTGTGAATGTAGTATAGCCACTGGATTGGATGGTCAACTGTGGTGAGTGTTCGTTGCGATGGCCTTACGTCAGCTGATCATCTTTGATGATTGTCCGTTCACTGGGCACTGTGTTGGTTGGTCATCTTTGATGACTGTCCGTCCAACTAGCATGAAGGATATCGGTTAATTGTGATCACTATTCGTTCACTTGTCACCTTTAGAGCATCATATGCCAATGTGCTCGGTTCAGTAAGTTACAGAAGAACAGATCCGGGGCAAAAGACGTGTTGCAGTTACTTTGGCTCCAGACTGACACAGCAGTCTTTGCTGTCACAGCACTTTCAGAGAGTGTTTACACTTCCCAGGGGGTCAGTAAAAGTCCTGAAATTTGTCTAGTAGGTCATAAGGCTTCAAAAATCTTTAAATTTTATATTTGGGTCACCAGGTCCTTCAAAAATCATTAAAATTTAATAAACTGTGCATATATCTGGAGTCGTGTGTCATTGAGAAACAGGGTAAGCCACATTGGCCTCACCGTCTTCATATTATACGGTGTGCTATGACAGTAAGAAGTTTCTCACCATAAGACAAAGACCATGAAGTCTACTGACTTTGCTGGATATAAGTACATGTAATCAGCAGCTAAATTGTATCCGAAATATCCAGCGTCTGGAGGTAAATGATTCAGTCTGTGTCCATATTTTTCTTTTCAAAAATTCTTCAACATTTAGTAAATTTTATTCCTGGAAATGGTTATGAAACCTGGTGCTGTATTCTCGTTAATTGATGCATCTCATTCGGTAGAAGCCAGGCATATTCGTCAGTGTACGAAAGTATGCACATTATTCAGTTTTTTGTTGGGTTTTTTTTTTGTTTTTTCTTTTTCTGACCATTATTTAACTCTCACCGGAGTGTTGTTCAGAAATGGCGACCACTGTTCGGGAAAGTCAGAGGGCTAATTGAAGTATAGAAGGAAAAGGAAGTCAGTGTTACAACTTGTAGCTGCAAGTGCATTGGGCAAACTGTTTAGTTGACCTACGCTCATAGCATGTTAGCCCAAAAAATTTGCGGGTGAGGTGAACTTAAGATCTCGTACGGTTTCCAAAAGGCATCAGAGTGACATTGTTGGTCACCACCACCAACAACAACATTAACAACAATAACAACCGCAGCAGCAGCAGCAGCAACAACAACAACAACAAAGTGCATATAATTTGTTTGGAGAAGGGAGATGATAATGGGTAGATCTCAGATCGTGTCTTCATTAAAGGTCGTATTTGGCATTGTGCTGAAAGTAAGTTTCACTGTAACAGGAGATGTAATCAACTTCATGTTCTGTAAGACCCATGAGAAACGCCATAGTGTGAGCTAGCAGGTGTCTTGAGTTATTTCAAAGTGGAGATTAATCCCTTGGCTCACTTTTTCCAACACCCTCATGTGAGACGCGAGACGCTGTTGGCAGTTTGTCTAGGGATTATCGGGCACGCAGTGCACCAAGGGGCAGGCACAGGGCAGGTGACGTCATTTTTTTCTTGTCTGATGTTGTCAGACTCTGGCGTGAGTCCAAACCTGTGGACATTCTGTTTCCAATGCCAGCTCCAATACATGAGATATTCAACTGTCCTCCGTCTTCCGAAAGAGTTGACCGAAACGATTGGGCTGGTATAGCCAAGCAGTTGACGGACGCGCATTTTGTGTAAGTGATCGAGCCTTGTACGATTGTTCAAACTGGAAATATGATCTAATATTTTCAAAATTATATATATATTTTTTTTTTCTTCAGAAATCGTAACATATTCTCATACTATTTTTCTGGAGTTTGGTAGAAGTCATGGCATCTTCTCTGAGTCTAGGTTGGATTCTGCTCATACTCAGATTTAGCAGCGTGTTCACTGTTTAAGCTTATTGTGTGTACTGAATGTGCGAGAACGATTTATATATTTATCATTCCTACCGTAGTGATACTGCGTGTGACACGGGTATGCTATGCTTAGATTGAATACACGGGAGAAATCATAGTCTAAACAAAGATACAGAAAGGACAAACGCTATTCCAAGGTATTCCCAGTCGCTATTTCCTGTATCTCAGGATCGGTTATGACCAGGAAAATGGTTACGAAGAAATCATCTTTATTCTCATTTATTTCTGCTGTGGTGCAGTATAGTGTGTAGATTTGCACACCATGGTGCGTTCTGTAAACGTGTGGGTATTAGTATACTATTACTAAGCCGTGCGCGGGATTACCCAGTTCATTGATGAGCTGTACGATAAGGTGTGATCAATGGACTCAAAAGTTCAAAAAAACCAAATTAAGCTTGACAAGGTTAATACAGTGTAGGGCCGTTTGCATAATCCACACGTTAGTTAACGTACTGCGTTAGCTATAGTAAACTCCCTGCTGATCCGGGGATCATTATATTTGAACACAGTCATTTCTCCGTGATGTGAATTGGTACTAAAATATCTATCAATTAAATGAAATTGTCTTTGTGAAATGACCCAAAGTTCAGAGACTTTGTTTGCATCCAGGATGAAAGAAGAAAAAAAAACCGTAGACGTAATAGAAATATGTTTTTTTCTTAGGGCTAGCCCAGCTGACTGTTGTTATGAGTCATTGCCAAATAAAGGAAAAACAGTCACTCATCATACAAAAATATTAACCATAATCATTCTATTACATAGTTACACAAAATGACAATGCTTTTGTATTGAAAAATGGTTCAACTTTTGTACAGGTTACAGATATTACCTCTTGACTGACATGTTGTGGAAGAAATTTGCATTTGAATGTGTAAATGTGCTGTAAAATTCTCTCCTGAAATCTATCACAAATGAGGGTATACCATTTAGAATTCCACTGTACCGTTAAAATGCGCAATGCAAACGAATATAATACATTCACGCGTAGAGGAAAGGAGTGAGAATATTGTGTGACAAATTTAACTGCTGCTTTTTTTTTAGAGAGATATTTTTAATGCTCTTAGTTTTATTTAACTAGTGTGACAGATTTCATGTCAAAAATCACACAAATTTTAGGAGTCGAACTACGCAGCTGGGATACGTTGGATTTGTTTCAAAAGTCGTGAAAAAGAACGAAAACATTTCTTCACGTCGGTCGTGACCTACTATTTCATGTTTTACATCGACAGTTGCCTAAGTTTAAGCCATCGTTGCGATAAATTCTAGTTTCCTGTCCATTTTTTGTACACTTAGTTAAGTTTTTACGTCAGTTTTATGTTTTAAAAGTACATAAAATGCGAATGCACAAGATTTAATAATACTTAATGTAAAGATAATGTACGATACCAATTTTGGTGGAGAAATCCTATACGGTTATGAAAAAAAAAGGTTTTTTTCCAAATAATATACCTTTTAGACAAGGGCAGTAACTCTTTAAAACGAGTGACATATGGTCTCAAACTCTGTTTCTGGGCAATTTGTGCTCTGTTCTACAACTTTGCTTCTTCGTAAAGTATTGAATTCAGTACCTAATAAGACTTATTGCTGTGGAATTCATCCGATGATGTAGTATTAGTATGTTTAAACAAGGGCAATAACTCTGCAGAGCATTTTGCGGTATTGATAATATTTCATTTCTAGCTAGTCTGTGACCTGTTCTACAACTTTGCTTCTTTGAGACATATACAATTTTAAGTAGATAAGGAGTTATGGGGAGGTACAGAAACACGTATAATGCGCAAGAGTGTGATACTGTGATAGATTTTCACTATCCTCATTTGGCAATGACTCTTATAACCACCGTGCACGTCTTTTGCCGGCGGATCAGCTGATACCAGGCTGTAAAATTCACACTGTTATCGCAGACATACAAATTTATTTGACAGTCGCGCTTAACTTTGTGGTGTGAAGGTGAGAGCTGATACTACTGCCACATAACAAGGCTTGAGCCAAGAACTCCACCCCCCTCCCTCTTCCTTTCCCCCTTTTCCCGTTAAAAATTAAAAAAAAAAATAAAAGTTAAACTTTGTCAAGTTACAGAAATATTGTGTTTTTCTCTGAGCTAATTGTTATGAAGCCCGTGTTGTAGTTTTATAATTTCGAATGGCAAGAGTCTCCTTAAAATCACATTCGGGAATCAGCCAGCCTGGAAAACTAATCAGGTATTTGCCATGACCTGAGAACGATTTTAGAGAGTGTCAGTGACTTAATATTGCTTACAGGTATGAAGATGCCAATGTTTTTTTTTCACTGTTGACTATATAAGGTTTTACACCTCTCATTAACTTATCCAGGAGTCCCAGGCCAAAATTCTTTCCACACATGTTGTTGAGCTCATCCTTCAAATTGTGACACCAAGCAAAATGCCCCTACACCAATTAGATTTTGAGAACTTTGGCAGTGAAGGAGACTACCTAGTATTTTAGGCTTTTTTACTCAGTAAACAGTGTAACCGTACCCACGTAGCAACAGCCACAAAGTTTATATATCTGCATGGCTAAACTTCACCTTTTCTGAGTCTGCTCATGTATTTGCACCTAAGTATTTCAAGCCTTTGAAATTCAAATCCAACCCCTTTCCCTCATCCCCAAGGCCAGTTTTCTGATTTCATAGGGACTGTTTAATTTAATATACTCTTATGCCAGGTGCTCCTGGCATCTTCATGCCTGAATAGTCACTAGAAAACAAACCTTGTGAAACAGAGACGCGAAGAATATAGAGGTGCCCGTGGGTTGACCTAGTTCAGCCACATGGAAAGTTTTTATTAGCTCTTCGGAAAAATCCGTTAATGTTGTTTCCTGTCCGCTGACGAAGTGTATGCGCGAGGCCACCAAACAGTCAAATTCCAAAACCAGTGACCTAATTAGTCAGCTGAGTTTTCTTTTTCTTACACCGAGTCCAATGCCCACTCAGATGACCAGCCCAATGTTAATGTGGTCGAGTTATGTTTGTCTCTCTTAGGTCCTAGAAAGTACAACTGACCTGTTTTCAAACGGAAAATACGTTGGAGTTATGTTACGTTTGTTGTTGTTTTTTTTCTTCTGACATTTGAACTCTCCGTTCGTGACCTGTACCCGCGTAGATAGAGGAGCGAAGGAAATAAAGTCTGTGCTAATTGTTGTTTGTCGAGACAAAACTTTGGGTGAAGTCGCAGGTGAGCTGAGCGCTGAGCGGGATACATCCTCTTGGTTATTTCGGTACTCCATCGCCGTTTTGTGTACTATCCTGCCTGTGAAGAAGAGAACGAACAGTGAGGAAGAAAGTGAAACAAGGAGATTGAACGTAGACAAACGGCAGAGTACTCAGAGAAGTTGGGTGAATGTGCTGGTGACATTTCATAGACGTCGGAGAAGGAAGGAGAGACAGTGAACCACTCTGGTGTTTTTTCAGGAGAATGCTGAACGTACTTCAGGGGTAAGTTCGGAGAGATGGATGGATGGATGGATGGATGGATGGAGAGAGGGGGAGGGAGGGAGAGAGATGGATGGATAGATGGGGAGGGGGATTGGTCATTGGGTGGAGGGAGAGAGGGAGTGGGGAAGAGGAAAATGGATAGGTGGAGGAAGGGAGGGAGGAGGGAGAGGGAGTGATGAATAGATGGTCGGAAAGAGGGAGAGAGGGGTTGGTAGTTGGGTGGCTGGGTGGATGGATGGATAGACGGAGGGAGGAAGGAAGAGACGATGAATGGGTGGGGGAGGGGGGAAATGAAGAGAAATATGGGTGGAGGGAGGGAGGAATGGATGGTGGGCGAATGGATGGAAGGTAAGAGGGAGGGAGGGAGAGAGTCATAGATAGATGAATAGAAGGGGGAGAGAATGGTTGATATGTGGACGGATGGATGGATGGACGCAGGGAGGGAGNCAGGGAGGGAGGGAGAGGGGGGGGGGTGATGGTGGATGGACATACAGAAGGATGGAATTGGATGGATCAAGGAATGTAACGTGAGAGAGAGAAAAAGGAGGGATGGAGAAGGAGAAAGGAAGGATGTGAGAAGCGGGTGGTTAGTCTAAACTATTCGCGACGGAAAGGGGAGGGTGAAGAAGAAGGGGCAATGAACGAGCGGAAGAGAAAAGGATTGCAGAAACTTCTCATGAAAATCTGATAGTAGAAACTGGTGAGCGGACACCTAGATCTAGATCATGGAACAGTAATTAAAATTTGTGTGAGTATATCCTTACTTTGTTTTCATCCTTTCTTTCTATCTGTGCTTCGGTTTCGCTTGAGATCTTTCAGCATGGGCCAAGACACTGTGACGTTTATGCGAAAAGCATTCTCGTAGTGAGGAGAACCAACTGTTGTTTCGCTCTTCGTAGTCGAAGGCTTCCTTTCCTATATAGACCAAAGCCAAATAAGTACAGTGAAATCCGCAAGAAGTCAACTCGCTTGAAGTCATCTCTCGCTTAAAGTCACCATCACGCAGCGGTTCCGTTTTGATCCTTCTTTATTTAAGTAACTTTGTTTCTGATTTATTATTTGGGTTTTGTCCACTGAAAATGGATAAAGTCAACCTTGCTTAAAGTCAACACTTTTTTTCGGTCCCGCGGTGTTGACTTTATCAGGATTCCACTGTGTAATATTGCGTCCAAATGTATAGTCTAGTAGGCCTTTGTGCAGAGAGATTATGTTATTGTGGAGAGTATATGAAATTCACAAGTTGTACAGGTCTACTTTTGTTACAGGTGAACTCTTTCATTTAGATATTATTGTGATGTATTTCTCTTGTCACTTGATCGTGGGAAAGCGATGCGAAAATAGGTGTTCCGAAATACGAACGAAATCTACCAAATACGAGCAAGAACTTCCGAAATACGAGCGAAAATTACCAAATACGAAAGAAAATCGACAATTTGAGCCGTGTGAACCCCTCCCCCTCTCTCCTTAAGATTACTGTATGTGACACCCATGTCTGGTGTCCTGCCAGATAGACAGAAGAAAAACATCACCCACGTCGACATATAATCCCGTATTCAACAAAGTAAGTCAACAAACTAGGTCAGCAAAGTAGATCAACAAACTAGGTCAAATGCACTTTTTTGAATTCACGTTCGGCTGCCTTTTAACTCCCTGAAGACAAAATTGACTTGGAATTATCATATTAAAACCATACAGTTTCCAAGAATAGTCTACGATATAAACCTTGCGAGAAATGGATGGATGGATCTCTTGAATGTGTGGGGGACATTTTATTACATACAAAAAAAAAAAAANAAAAAAAAAAAAAAAGGACGACGTCATGGCCACTGTTATTTCCTGGCTAATATGACGTAGTTGAGGACGCGCGCTCACGTCTCTTCAGTCTTCTGTGAATTTATCGGAATTCTAGGCCGATTCGGATTTAGTATCCGAGTGTTCATTTGAGACGATATTGCCAGCGACTAACTATCAGTATGGGAAAATACCTGTAATCTGGAATAGGCATCCAATTTATACGTTTTGGGGTAAAATTTGAGCCTTATAAAGGTGAAAGTAAATATATATAAAGTAAAATGTGTTAGGCCAATATATTAGAGCAGTCGATGAAAACCAGCCTTAGAGAGAACTGAGGACCAAGTCAGAAGGAGAAGTGACCGTCTCTGAACGAGATTTATGAAAAAAAAAAATTGGGCTTTAGTCTCCCCAAATCCCCTCCCCTACCCCATTTTTTTCCCTTCAAAAGATAGGGCAAATGAATTCCGGAATCACAGTAGAATTTGTAGAATAACATGTTTCATTTATAGGGCCTAAGGAAGAAAAAAAATAGGAGCCAATACCCCAAACTTCGTTGATACCAGATAGGACCCTCTACCACAACAAGGGGGGGNNNNGGGGGGGGGGGGCCATGTAGTTTGGTTTGTGTGATGGGTACATCTGTGTAAACTAACACCTCGGTCTGTCTTGTGCTACAAGTGCACACAGTCATTAACATGCATACCGGGCTCGGGCTTCACGTTTTCAGCTGACGGGCGATAGATTAGGATATGTGTGTGTGTGTAGTGTGTGTGTGTGCGTGTGTGTGTGTGTGCATGTGTGTGTGTGTGTGTGTGTGTGTGTGTGTGTGTGTGTGTGTGTGTGTGTGTGTGTGTGTGTGTGTGTGTGTGTGTTTGTGTGCGCGCGCGCGCGTGCGCGTGATATGTGTGGATGGGGAATGGATTTGAGGCAAATGAAGATTCAGGTTTATATAGCTTTGGGTGTGTGTCATTTGTACTGTATCTATGAGTGAATTTTGTAGTAAGAAGTGGTAGATTTCAGGTAGATAAATGTCGAAGAGACAGCCGGCTCAAACCTGTGGAGAGAATTTTGGCTGGACAACTAGAACCAAAGATTCCATCTGTGAGAGACAAGGTCCAGCAACATGCTTCTCACTCTCTAAATAAAAAAGGAAATTCTTTATCGGCTGGTACATATGAATGATGACTCTTGTCTTTAATTTTGAGTCAGCAAGCTGATTCAGCTAGCACGGTTAATGTCGGTTAGAGCGGTCACCCTTTTCGCCGATTCGTAAAGTGTCATTTTGTTTCGAAAGTTCCATTTATATGGAATGCCGCTTAATATGTTATATCCGGACG
>JAWQUT010000608.1:118290-130159 GCA_033807755.1 Ellobium chinense | reverse complement strand
GTGTGTGTGCGCGTGCGCGTGTTTTGTGTATGTATGTTTGTTTGTTAGTTTGTTTGTTTGGCTAGCTGACTGGCCAGCTGGATTGTTGCTCGGTCATTCGATCGATCGATCGATCAATTGGTTGGTTGGTTGGTTTGCTGGTTGGTTGGTTGCTTGGTTGGTCGCTTGGCTGAGTGAATGGTTTGCTGGTTGGTTGGCCAAGAGTGTTACTGATCTAGTCATAGTTGGTTGTCCGTAGGTAATTAAAGATTAGATCACTCGATGGTAGACATTTATAACATTATTCCTCATTTCAGTCCTGGGATGTATGGGTGGATGATGGATGGATGGATGGATGGATGGATGGATGGATGGATGGATGGATGGATGGATGGATGGATGGATGGAAGGAAGGGATGAATGGATAGATAAGCAATGCAACTGAATTTTCTTGTGAGCTGATCTTACTTCCTAAAACGACCTCCCAGTGATGTGATTCGAACGAATTCTCAGCTTCTATGATGTAGTTGGTGACTGGTCGTCCATTTTCTGAGCCTTCAATCCACCTGGTCAAACAAAATGGTAAGATAAAGTATTCTGTGCTAAAAGTAATGATGTTAAGAGTTTAGATGATGCTGTTTTTATTTACAAACCCCTCAAATTTGTCCACGATCGAGTGCATGATTATTTAAAAATCAAACCAAGAAAAATGGCGAAATATGAAATATGGACAGCCCTGTAATGTCACTTTCGGATTACTCTAGACTTATGCTCTCATACCTACATGAGAAACTGTCCTGCAGGTCTCACTGAACTTAGATCATCGCTAAAAGCTATTTCCGATTTTCATGAAATTTAGAGCCTCGCAAAAAATCAGTATAGCCACTTACACAGTACTTTAGGATAATAAGAAAACAACTACCTACTAGATGTGTATAAGAGACAGGTGTGTGCGTGTGTGTGTGTGTGTGTGTGTGTGTGTGTGTGTGTGTCTGTGTGTATGTGTGTGTGTATGTGTGTGTGTGTGTGATATGTATGTGTATGTCTGCGCGCGAACGAGTATAATATGTCATGCTCACATTGTCGATCTGTTACCAGTCTGTCAGCTGTCTGTTTGACCATCTGTGTATCTCCTCGCCCATCTGTGTATATATTATGTCTGTCACCGGAGTGAGAAAGTCTCGGCCAGAATATCCTATTCTGTTTCAGGTGGCCGGGGAACACAAGTACCACCCGGAATGTTTCCAGTGCAGCGTGTGTCAGACACTGATAGGAGATGGGGAAGCTTACGCCTTGGTGGAGAGATCCTTCCTCTTCTGGTGAGTTGGGGCCGACTCTGTGTGTCTCTCTTCTACTCCTCTTTGTCTGTTTGTCTGTTGACGGTCTTTGTGACTGGCTATTACATGTTAGTCTCTCTGTTTATTTGTATGTTTGTTTGTTTGTCTGTCTGTCTGTCTGTGTCAGGTTATCTGGCTGTCTATTTTTCTTTGTCGGATTATCTGTATACCTGTCTGCCTTTCGACCTTTGTCTTTCTTTGCTTTCTTGTATATAGTCTCGCTGCCTTTTTGTCTGTCTGCCCTATTGTTTTGTTCCTCTTATCTGTAGTCGAGACCGATGTCTTCTTCAATCCAGCCACGCAAGCATTTTAGTATCGAAAATGGGTGAAGTTTCAAGTAACTAAACATGCCGTTGGCAGTGTGTGAACCGCTACAAATTTGCTGCAAGAAAGAAGAGAGTGGATCTTCATCAATAGTTCTAGACCAGTGTGATCAATTCAGAATCATTTCTCTCCCTTGTGTCTCAGAAAGTGCTGCCAGTGACACTCTCCTGGAAGAAATGTTCGTCACGCTGATTCCACATTTGCCTTAGTCATTTTTTTTTAAAAAAATGATTAGATTTGTTTATATTACTGCGGTCTTCCATGTTCATCTACTTTTCCTGTTCACACAGTATAGAGTTTTAACTTGTTATTATCATCCAATTTTTTTACAAACAGAGCCACATTTGCCTCATTGTTTTGTTTGAGCGCTCACTTTTTTAAGACCTCAAAAACTGACTGTGGAATGAGCGTGACGGATGCCTCAAATTTTTATTCCAAAGGAAGATTTCTTGAAAAATCTGTTTAAAATCCTATTTCCACCACCCCTCGGTGAAGAGGGTACAGGCAATCTCTACAATTGAGTACAGGACAGCTGGCTAAGGGAATGAATCGAGTAATTCTGCAGACAAGCTAAAACAAACAAAACCTACAGATGAATATAAATAGTTTTCGAACACGTTTACAATATTCGAATACAAACTGATTTACTTTTATGGGGCACGAATTTTACTACTGTGATTATTTCATGGCGCTATTCATACTACGGTCCATTATACATTAACCAATCAGAGAACGTGTTGCACTACTGCCCATATACATTAACCAATCAGAGGGCGCGTTGCACCGAGAATAAATCCAGGGATACGTTTTCTTCTCTCTTCATTTTCTTTTGGTGTGTGTGTGTGTGTGTGTGTGTGTGTGTGTGTGTGTGTTGTGTGTGTGTGTGTGTGTGTGTGTGTGTGTGTGTGTGTGTGTGTGTGTGTGTTTTTCAACTTTGCTTTGTTACTGAACAAGGCTAGAGAGAGGCAGATGTTTTAAAATGACATAGTCCAAAATACATTAATGTAAACAATTTGCCACAAAATTGTTGTTGTTTTTGTTAATGTTGTTATTAATGTTGTTGCTGTTGTTGTTGTTGTTCTTCTTCTTCTTCTTCTTTTTCTTGATATTGTGGTTGTTGTTGTTTATTTGGAATGGAATCCCATCTCTGACAGTTTAAGTAAGGTTGTCAGTTACTTGTTAGTGGACCTTCCTCTGACTGAAAGTCATACTGTTCTATGGTGGTAATGAGTGTTCTATGGTGGTAATGAGTGTTCTGTGGTGGTAATGAGTGTTCTATGGTGGTAATGAGTGTTCTATGGTGGTAATGAGTGTTCTATGGTGGTAATGAGTGTTCTATGGTGGTATTGAGCGAGTCATAGGTGACCAGCGCTGTAGTGATAATAAGTAAACATAGATGGAAATCGGCCGCGTCAAGTTTGGACATGGTGGATGGGGGGAGGGAGACACGTGGGAGTGGGGGTGGAAGGGAAGATCAGTGATTTTGACCTTTTGTAGAGAATCAAACAGTCAGTGTCTTAAGAGAACCTGTTGGGTTGATAATAAACTAAGTGATGAACAGAATATTTTTTTACATCATTAAATTAGGATCTTGCGCATCGACGTTGGGCTGTCTCACCATCGTCAGAGTTCCATTAACTCTGCCTGCTGAACGCTAGCATGATAGCATGCAGCACCAATGCACTTATGCAGTTCTTACGATGGTAAGAGATCCCATCGCCAATGCGCAAGTTCTCAGTTAATTCTGCATGGTGGACGTTACTAAGGTTGCACACACTAACGATGAAGTAATAATGTAATTCATTCTTATGATGGTGAGAGAGCTCATTGTTAATGCACACACTCTCGATAGTTGCTCTCCGGAATGGCGTCAGCTCGTGAAATCCCATAATTATAGAGGCCGTTCAGATTTTCATTTGATCAGTCAGACTGCCCACTTAAACTGATTTCTAGTGCTGAATTATAGACCACTGATAATCTTTTTTTTAACAGCACCATTTTCTGAAGCCGTCAACTTGACATAACCACACCAACCCTACAGCGCCTCATGAGCATGTAATTTTGTGTGACCGAATTGTTTGGGTAGTAAGACAGAACATGGATCTGTCCTGACCTAGTTTTCACCTCCTGACCTACTTGGGATTGAGGCTGACTCATGTGTTTATCTTGTCCTCTCAGTTGGAACGTAATCGACACCGACCAGATTATGTAATCGACACCGACCAGACTATGTAATCGACACCGACCAGACTATGTAATCGACACCGACCAGACTATGTAATCGACATCGACCAGACTATGTAATCGACACCGACCAGACTATGTAATCGACACCGACCAGACTATGTAATCGACACCGACTAGACTACACGTACAATAGAATCTCACTAGACAGTATGCCTAGGTGCATTGAAAAAGCATAGTCTATTTATTATAGAGATATACTTATTATCGAGGTCTTTCTGAATAATGATATGATAAAATAATAAATGAATAATATGCGCTTATGGAACTCTTAGTAATAATAATTTAATAACAGGGAACACTAATTAAAGAGCACTAACATTCCACAATAATGTCTCCTCAAACTATGTGGCTGGTTTGTGTTGTTTTAGCGTCCTTTTTCAGCGCAGATATGGCTATATCAGAGCCTGGGGGAGGGAGGGGGAGCGTTGCATACCGATTAGGCTTAAACGTTGTCAGGCGACCGACCGACAGGAGCGTTCGTACCGTTAACTGTCAGATAGGTAGTCGCAGATAATGACAATGACAGTGATGTTTATTAGCAGTTCGTTTACAAGGAATTTGCTCAATACGGGGCATGACAATGTCAAGGTTTGTTGGTTTTGTTTTTTTTTTGTCTAATATCTAAGCTAAGAAATAAAAGGACATACTTACCCACATCCTGACAGTTCTCAGGCAAACAGTTTCACTATATAAGACAGAAATGATACAGCTCATTTTGTAATTACCGCATAGTTTTCACCGTCAGAGAGTTTCTTTTGTTGTGAAGACAATTTGAACGGTAATAATAGTATGGTTTTAAATAGGATTTTCCTTTTACCGTCAAATGAGGGCAAATAAATAGGTAGAGGAATAGTCTAGTATTCATCGCCCACCTCCCTGACATAAACTACAGATTTTTTTTCTTCAAAAGCAGGTGAATACCATCGGTCTGTTTGATTTGGCAAACGGTGATCTGAGAATCTAAATTGTGTTAAGCTAACAGCAAGGTGTTTTGGCAGAACATCTAAATAGGATTCGAGTTCAGGAGATAGATAGATCACCCTTCCTTTTAAGTCCAGCTCAAGTGATGAGCAAGTGGCTGGCCGTTGGCCCCTTTGTTCTTAAATATACTGAAACAGTGCTGTGCATTGCTGTCTAAATTAAATCCTACAGAGCGTGCTGTTTAAAGGATATCTGATATCCTGTACAAGACGTTATATTGTTGCCAGACGGGCTTTTCTGTCGCTCACTTTGATATTTCATCAGGTCACATTCAAGTAGGGGGTTATTTCCAGCATGGATGAGCGTCTTTATCAGGAGGTGGAACACAGTGTTTTTATTTTGTATTTTGGAAAGATATTCAGACTACCTTAGTTTCATGTGTGGTTGCATTTTATCGCTGTCTTTATCATCTGTGGGTTATTTTGGTGTTTTAGAGATATTTTCAGATTCTGTGCCCTCATCCCCCCTCTTCCTACACTACGCCATGTGCTTAGGCAGATACACACACATGTGGATATGCATTCTATGCATGCACACAAAGAGAGAGAGAAAGAGAAAAAGATACAGGGAAAAGAGAAGAGAAAGAGGGGGAGGAAGAAAGAAAAGAGAAATAGAGAGAGAGAGAGAGTGGCAGAAGAAACACCGATAGAGAAAGAAAGAAAGAAAGAAAGACAGAGAGAAACAGAGAAGAGAAGGAGAAAGAAACAGAAAAAGAGAGAAAATGATCATTATCTCTATCTTTTTTGTCCTCCTGCCTCCCCATCTCATGCTCACTGTTCTGACCTTATAGTTTGAAGGAGTGTTGACGCCATGTGTTGATCCATGTGTTGATCCATGTGTTGATCCATGTGTTGACTCCATGTGTCGATATGTAAGTCACCTGGTACCACATCACCTAGTGTGAGCTGCTTTCTGCCATTTGACTGCTGACCTTTGCCATTTTGACCCTTACAGTGGCCAGTGTTACCGGGAAGAGCCAGCCAGGGCAGCCTCTCCGCAACCACCACTACCACCGCAGCCTCCACCACTCAAGGTTGCGGCAACAGTAGCAAAGTCAACAGGAGGGAAGACACCCAAAACCACTCGGAGAAAGCCGCACTCCATCCAGATGGTGGAGATTCCTCCCACACCTGAGCATAGACCATCACAACCACAGCAACACCATGTCCAGCACCACCACCACCAACATCATCATCACCACCACCACCATCACAAACAGGTAAGCCAACCACTATTAAATCACCACAAATGATACTCTTTATACTACTGGATCACCACAGACAGGTTTATTATTCATCACTGGATCATTACAAACAGGCACATTATTCACCACTGAATCACCACAATGTGGTATGTCATTCACCATAATGGCACTCGGGAAAGGCAAATTGTGTATTAAAAGTAGAAAGAACTTTTTCAAAACTATGGTTGGCCACAAAACTCTTGAACAGACCATATGGGATTTTAGGTTGCAGGTTACAGTGTTCTGTCCAGTGTTATTTTATACATTTTATGTTGTTTATGGAGGTGGTCACCAGAATAGGACTTACAGTATTTCAAATCCTGTTGCACTTCTTATATTCATACAAGGGTTATCCTACACGTGTGTAAGGTTGAGAATATTTTCTTCAGTGAAACCACATCCTCCTCTTTCTTCTAACTGGCTCTGAATTTGATTACTCATCAGCTGCAGCAGCAACAGCAACAACAACAACAACAACAACAACAACAACAACAACAACAACAACAGATGCAGAAGAAACTTGAAGTAGCACCAAAGTTACAGTTGTCCTTGCAGACTCCCGGCCTTGACCCCAGTGGTCATAGTAGTGGACGATGGTCAGGAAGCTTCCGGAACAGTTTTACCTTGGATGGTGGACGTCTGGTGCCTTGTGTGGAGATTTCAGGGTGAGTAGTGCTGCCCATGATTATGTGTGAGCATTCAGCACAGATATCAGCAAGGTGTCATGAGTTTTAGTGAGCTGCTCAAGTTGTTATACTGCATTCATATTTTACCATCTTACCTGATCATTCCATGACCTGTCACCCTTGTCAACGTAAAATATTATATTCCATACAATATTTTATATGCAAATTTTGATATCATTTGATTCACAAGCTTAATCGTTTGGTTCATATTGTTATTCTGGTTTTGGTCTCAGGATATGAATTCTTGTGTGGACTGAAAAATATAAGGACGTACAATAATTTTATTAAGTAGTCTAAGCAACCACAAATTTGTGGGCATATAAAATTATTATGTGAAACAAATGACCAAATCACATCTGTATGTATGCAGCTCTTTTTGTAATAATGATCGTGTTCAAATGCCTCATTGTAAGTAAACAAAATGAATAAGCTGGAAACAGAAATCGAAACCCGAAACACTATTCTGTGACATTGCTCCCATTTGAAAACCTGCCACATTTTAGGAATTTGGCCTCATAATGACAGCTAGGCTTCAGACAGCAATATAGGTCATAATGTTAAGTGCATGGATTCCAGTTTAAAAAATTGAACAAGTTATCCAGATGAGGAGAGTTCCATTTTCCATAACTCTGGAGGCAGGTACCGCAGCTGACCTAAAAAGGTGTCATCTGCATCTATTCACACACAAAATTTGTATGAAATTGATCAAGAAATAAACTTACATGACTCAACACACCATTGGAAATGTTTTCTCCGCAATGATAGATTAAATTACACCTTATAAATAAAAAAATTGCAGTGAATTTCTGTTCATATGGAATACGACATTCTTCATTAACTCAAATGGTATGAATTTGATTTCTTTGTGAACTCAGGGCTGTCAGTGCTCCTGATCAGTTCATGGCTTTCACAGTGTTCTTGACCTGTCCATGACTCCCATGGTGTTCTTGACCTGTCTATGTCTGTGGCTCCCACAATATTCTTGACCTGTCCATGTCTTGAAACGACATCATTGCATCCTGGACGGCTCCGTATATACTCTGTTCCCTGGGTCCAAAGCCAGCAAAGAGTTATTCTACAATTATGCCTCTTATTACCTGCTTTGGATCCTTCTTGTGCTTCATACAAAGTTGCAAGTTCTCCCTTCATCTCTGTATCCATGCACTTTCAACATTTGTGTGTCTGAAATCTTAGAGTTTGTATTTTCTATTTGATGAGGTGCTACAAATGTGTCATAATAATTTAAAATGATAGTAGTTATGTAAAAAAAATTATAAGCTCAAATTTCTGACATCGAGAATGCTGCGAAGAAGTCGTAAACTCCAGTAAAAAAAAATTCACAAAAAATGTGCTGTTATTTGTAGTTATGCCTTTGGATGGTAAGTGACTGGACCATGATTTAGATGTAAAAATTCCAGGAAAGCAACAGTAATTCAAAGAATGAATTCAAAGAAAGCAACAACAATGTAAATAATGTAATGATT
Source organism: Ellobium chinense (assembly GCA_033807755.1). Classification (NCBI taxonomy): domain Eukaryota; kingdom Metazoa; phylum Mollusca; class Gastropoda; order Ellobiida; family Ellobiidae; genus Ellobium; species Ellobium chinense. Next base: position 121,878 of record JAWQUT010000608.1, on the reverse strand, counting down.
TCTCCCCATGATGTGGCTCATGAACGCCGCTGAGCTGTGGCCAGCTCCGTGCACACCAGAGTTAATGGAAAAAATGCGCAAGACAAAAAATTTGTCTTTTTTTTTGCATTTTTTGCCTATCACTCATCAGTTAAGACAAAAGATTTCATTTAAATCCAGTTGCATGAATTTGATGTGGCAGTTTATTCACCACAGTTTTCCATTCAAGAAAGGGGATACATACTTATAATAATAATAATATTAATAATAATAATTATTATTATTATTCTGTAATCATATGACCAATAGGTTGGACTCAAGCCCAGAGTTGAAGGTTCTGGCTGTGGGAGACAGAATCCTGGAGGTAAATGGAGCCTCCATCAGAGACAAAACACTGGAGGAGGTAAGTCTGGAACCAACTGACAGATAGTATGTACTCATTTAATATATAAGGGATCTGTAATGAGTGTTTGTTTGATAACAGATTTATGAAATGCGTTACACATAGAGATGATATGTAATGAGTGTTTGTTTGATAACAGATTTATGAAATGAGTTAAATATAGAGATGATATGTAATGAGTGTTTGTTTGATAGCAGATTTATGAAATGAGTTACATATAGAGATGATATGTAATGAGTGTTTGTTTGATAACAGATTTATGAAATGAGTTACACATAGAGATGATATGTAATGAGTGTTTGTTTGATAACAGATTTATGAAATGAGTTACATATAGAGATGATCTGTAATGAGTGTTTGTTCGATAACAGATTTATGAAATGAGTTACATATAGAGATGATATGTAATGAGTGTTTGTTCGATAACAGATTTATGAAATGAGTTACATATAGAGATGATCTGTAATGAGTGTTTGTTCGATAACAGATTTATGAAATGAGTTACACATAGAGATGATCTGTAATGAGTGTTTGTTTGATAACAGATTTATGAAATGAGTTACATATCCTATGATCGGCCGCACCGGAAAAAAGCGTATAGGTCGTTGTTTGGTCGATGTTTGATAAAACAATTAACATTTTTTAGCCAAACCGGAAGAAAGCGTAACCCTGCTCTGTTGGTTGTTTATGGACGTAACGTAAGAAAGCGTAATTTCCTATATAAATGCACGCAATGATACGGTCTGGCTGCTCCTCCCCAAGGTTTCGTTACAATTTATTACGGTATGGCCGTTTTGTAGGTGCTCTAAGATTTCCGCTTAATTACGCTGTGACCTTAAGTACAGCTATGCCTCTAGGTCTAACATCACTTGGCTACTTGGTTTGTCAGAATTCACGTCTCCTCTGCAAGAATCATGGATCCAAATAACTATCAGGTGAGACTTCTTTTTTCACTTTTTTAGTTTGTTTGTTATTTTCCCTTCTTCAGTGAATACTGGTTTAACAATAATAACAAAAACTTGATGCTGAAAAGTCATGTAATTTTCAATTTTGTAACCGAAAGAAACTTTCAAACGTGTTAGTCTTTTTTTTTTCTTTAAATCTCGTTTTGTGCCCTTGTAATACATTCTTTGTATTGCTAATAGTTAATTTGTTGTTGTTCTTTTGTTCGTGAGTAGACCTAAGTAACTGTTCATAGATTCCTTTCAGTTTTAGAGAACTATACCACCACTTTCAATAACAATTTTCATCCTTTTCCTAAAGATTACACCAAACGATCTTGACATCTTAAAGGAAGCGCTGTTAACAAACAGAGAGACTGTGACGGGGCAGCTCAGAAAAAAACACCATTTTTTCTTCCAATCAACACTCACAAACGCTGTCCTGCAATTTGCCCTACTGCCTACCGATAATGAAGCCCAAAAGATCATACCTGCCTCCTTTTCCGATCTTCGACCCTTGGCAACTCTAGGAGATGGAAACTGTCTCTTCAACGCTGTTTCCATTGCACTGACTGGCTCAGATAGCCTTGCTGAATCGCTTCGCATCCTCACATCAATAGAATTAGGTAGAAGAGACTACAACTATTTCAAAGACCCTATCATCAGTGAGGGCGTCTCCATGACTGGCTGTGGTCATCACAGGGACATTCACATGGCCTTGATCATCAGCGATGATGACATAGAAAAATGCTGGCGTGAGCATGGTGAGATGGAAGCGCAACAACAACTTGCATTTAAGACGGCTTCCAATGGATACTGGAGTGGACTCATACATTTCATAGCGCTTGCAAACGTCACTGGGCATCGCATAAGGTCCGTTTACCCAGACACAAAAAACATGTGCCTGACGATGCACTCACTATATAATGCAGTGGCACCTCCTCAAAACGATACTAACTTGGATGCAATAAATATTATGTGGACCAGATTATGCACCAGTTTTGAAACTGTATTTGAACCAAACCATTTTGTGCCGCTAATAAGGGATTTGTCTTTTGAATCAGATGAGGAGATGTGCAGTGAGAAGACAATGACAGTTTTGAAACCAGTCCATTTACCAGTGGCTGAAAGTGAATGGGATGATCATACCGTGCCGATAAAGAAGCTAAAAACAGAAACAGAAGGGACGTGTGCCTCCAGCTGCTGGGAAACTGACGATGACATTCCCCTGAAGAAAGTTCGCTGCTGGGAAACTGACGATGACATTCCCCTGAAGAAAGTTCGCTGCTGGGAAACTGACGATGACACTCCCCAGAAGAAAGTTCCCTGCTGGGAAACTGACGATGAAATTCCCCTGAAAGTTCACTGCTGGGAAACTGACGATGACATTCCCCTGAAGAAAGTTCGTGAACAAATCATTCAATTTTCTTCAGATGGAGAAGATACCGCTTCCTGTGTGGATAGCATAGCAAGTTACCAGTCTGATGATGTTGATCTTGATTCAGGCAATGAAGGTGACTTGGAAGAGGACGGGCCAAAGGACACAAGCATTACATGGACTGAACCTTTCCGAAAGATTGTCAAAAAGCCTTTTCAAGGGAAAGCACCAGGACCAAACATTAATTTGAAAGAGAACACAACAGAATGTGAAATTTTTCTATCCTTTCTGCAACCCAATTTTTTTGAAGAAGCTGCACATGCCTCTACCAGATATGCGAAGGTCTACAACATGCCTGCCTCTGTTATAACAAAACAGGAAATAGCTGCTTACATTGGATTACGAATTGTCATGGGAGTCGATCCAAAATCCTCTCTAGATGATTACTGGTCTGTGAATCCGTGCCTGAGGAACATTTACGTCAGCAACACAATGCCTCGGAATCATTTCAAGCATATTCACAGAGCATTCCACGTTGATGGCCCTGAAGGCGTGAAAGGTAGCTCCTTGGAAAGAATCAACAATCTTCTATCCACCCTCAAGGAAAAATCAAAAGAGTTCTATAATCTCCATCAAAACATAAGTGTTGATGAGGCGATGATCAAATTCCATGGGAAACATTCCGGAGTTGTTGGAGCACCCAATAAACCCGCTAAAAGAGGCTACAAAATCTACACCTTGGCAGACGCTCACACTGGTTACATCTGGGACTTTGAAGTTTATTTGAGAACTGCCAAACGAGAGGAAGGACTTACCCAAAGGGTGGTTGAAACACTTTGTCAAGATATTGTAGGCAGGAACCATGTCATTTATGTAGACAAATTTTA
>JAWQUT010000608.1:73345-105583 GCA_033807755.1 Ellobium chinense | reverse complement strand
AAACAAAACAAATGGCCCCAGTCCTAACTTGCCTCAAGGCAAATGCCATCAGTGCCTTGTTTCTTTTCTCTCCGTGTTTCACACAAACCTGCTGTGTCATTTCACGGAAATCAACTTACAGGTGCTAGAATCATCGCTATATAGGAGACAATAAAAAAAAAAAACACGTCCAGTTGCTCCTCGTTTTCTTACGTTCATCAGTGGTGCATATGATGATCTGTCTCAGAGATCTTACAAGCTGTAAGGGACTAACTCTGATGGAAAGATGAAGAACATTAAGCTCAACCCATAGGTGCCAATACATGTAAATACGGTTCTTTTCTGTAAAATGACAGCACCACTGTACATCCCTTTCAACAGGGCAGCAGGTATGTGAGAATGTTATGACATCAGTAGCCACTTTTCCCTTTCAGAGAGGAAGGAAATGACATTTTACCTTTTCACACCACACTGATCATGGCTCAAGTCCTTTTACTGACCATTCTTACTTCGCAGTGCCCATTCACAGTTTAGTTCAGTATTTTAGAATGGTTGTAAAACAAAATGTAATTAATCCTCTGATGGGAATGGAATGAAGGGTTTAGCAACAAGCCACCCACTGCATATCCGTTGTAAAGTGGGACATTCTGCACAGGCATATGGTGTGATGTGAAAAGGTCAATGCAAACAATTTTGTGGGTACGGTGAATTTTCGTAATAATCGTGTTTGAGTGTCTCAGGAGAGGGAAGAGCACAAATGATCTCAACAAACAAGTGTTTTTTTTTCTTTATGTCCAGATCCCTTGTGCTCTTACAAATCTGTTGTTTTATTTGACCAGATTTATGCATTGCCATTTTGTAATCTCCATATATTCAGCTTTTATTGCATTTGTTATGTACATATGGAAGTATACTTTTTCAATTAAGGACCAATAAATTATTATTTAACATCAGATGATATGTGCTGATTTCTTGGATCTGATGAATATCTGAATATGTTGTAACATTGGGTGAATAATCCTGACCACAGTATGGTGGTGGTGGTGGTGATGATGGTGGTAGTGTGGTGGTCTCACTCATGACACTCGAGGGGTGCCTGCGCAAAGACCTTATCTCTCTTATATAATTCATATAACGATACGGTCTTTGCGCAGGCACCCCTCGAAATGCCAACTGTGTGATACAGCCAGTGAGACTGAGTCAGTTGGTTGTGAATAATGATTTGTTATCCCTTGTATTTTGGTATCATAATATTTCTGAATATTAAGTTATGTTTCGGTTATAATATGTTTCTTAAATATATCAATAGTTGTGTGGTTAGTTCACCAGCGAAAATATCTGTTGTCTATCCTACACTATATTTTTCACGGCAGTCTATGTCACAGAGATGCATCGTTAAGTACGCTAATGTACTCGTTTTGTCAAAGAAAGTGCACTTATAGATTTAGCGGAATTTTGAAAATCTTTTAGATTTAGAGTGGCTACCACAACATAACAACTGTGAGGTACATCACTCATTTCTGGGTTTAGTGGGAGCAGAAACACAACTAAAGTCAACAACAGACCTGTCCTATGATATATTCATGAGCAGGCCAGGGGGGTACATTCACCTCTTGGGACCAGTAAATGTGGGTAGTAAACGTGTTCCATTATGAGAGGCTAGTTCTGATTGATGCAAAGGCCTTACATTACACAGTGTTGCTTAACATGAAGCCTTCAAATGGAAGTGAATTACCAATTTACACTGGGACCTAAAATGCTGCTCCAAGCGAGTTGGTATGAAACAGAACAGCCTGGCAACACTGGAGGTGCAGCCACATGATGCAGATGAATTTTTTTGATAGGAAGTTTTCATCGGGTGAAGCTAAACCAATTAGAAACCAATTTGTGAGTGTTTCAGTGCTTAAGACATGGTGGTAGGGTGATTCTCTGGTCGTTTTTTCTCTTTCTGGAACTTTCACAAACTGTCCACGTTGGAAAATGATGAAAATTTCTCCCCTCCACTGTGTTGAACAGGATAAACTGGAAGTTAGCACATTGTCCGGATTCAAAAAGAGTTTGAGAATCATGTGATCATCCTAGGTCAATAAGAAAGGTCTATGGAAATTGATAAAGATGCATTGCTTTATGCAAGTGGATATTTGTGTTCCTCAGTACAGAGTTGCGACTCAGCTGACAGGCATAATGATGGAGACACAGTCTAACTAACAGTGAATTTGACATGAATGGATGTAAGCTTAGACTTCCGTGACATCTACATCTACTTCCTTTATGTAACAAAACACAAGAAGTCACAATAGTTTCATTTCCTCATTGCCTGTGGACACTGTTTAGGCTCATTTTGTGGTGGGTGATGATTGAGTCCCCTTCGAATACGGCTTGACTTCAGTTAAAGTGTTCCTGTATTGCTTCTGAGTGACTTGGTTTACAAAGTACTGAACTGAAAGTTTGCATGCTTCCCACACTGGACACTTGTTAATCTTCCAGTTTACAATCTTTTGTGGTGAAATGGAAGGGCATGCAGCCATCAAACTCAGAGGATTTGTTCAGTCCCTAAATAAGGGCTCTTGTAATATCACCTCCTTGTAATTTCGTCTTGATGGCATTTAATTACACTAATTTTCCATCTGAGGCAAAACAAACCAGGTATGACCAAAAAATGTTCATGACCACTTTTAACTTTAATTCAGCAGTTACACTGATCCAATAAACAAACCTAATCTTCCTCTTTCCGACATCTTGCCACTCCTCACTCCATATATTGAATACCAGAAATCTAGTGCAGATCTAGTCCATTTAGTGACTCAAAATTGCCATACTATTTGCAATAGCAGCTGTAAAATTACCCCTCTCAGGAAAACAACTATTTTTAGCTTAATATATACAGTAGAGTTACACTAATGTGTATCATCAAGCTATTTTGCTGAACACATTTATTGTTATTATGTATGATTGGATCATCTTGAGTTTATGAGGCTGGAAGGAAGGGTTTACTTTTTCTCACCATGAAATCAACATAATGTTACAGACCTCATTCAGCTCTCTATCATTCATTCTCACTTTCTTAACCTGCAAACAACAAATAACACAAGGTAGGTCTACATACAGTCGTGAATTTTTTTATTGATTTGTGAAACTTGAAAAGAAGATCCCTCAAAGAAGTTCTACACACAAAAATGTCATGTCCATGACGAGGTGTTCAAAATATACCACCAAATCACCAAATCACATTTTGTCACCACATTTCACATGTATTTTGGTATAATCATGTGATTCTCCTGAGCGATGCCAGGATTCCATTTAAGAGCAAAGAAATGAAGTTGTGAAAAAACATAGGTTCCAAGCTATTTTTCCACGGATTCCCCCTACTCCTAAACACGACATTCTACTCTTGCCAAAAACTTCATGCAAAATAATCATACTTAGCTCCCCTGCATTAGTCTGATTGAAAACACTTCCAATCTCATCATATCAGCTGCAATTTCTCAGATATTAGAATGTTTTCTGTCCCACGCATTAGAATATCTTCCGCCGACTGAAGACTCCCAGCCAGCACACGGGCATATTATATCCAGATTTGATCAAGGTCTTTTCTTACAAAGATCTGCAGCATGTCTTGATCCAGCCTCATGAACATAGCATCCTTATGGCAAGGTTGTAAATAAAAGAAACCTGATATTTATGTACAAAAATACAGCAGATGGGGCAAAGTGTAGATTGTGCAATGAAGTGAACGTTGTGATATGTTCAGAAGGTAAAAAATCACACACAAATTTATAGGAGAGCCCAAGGACAGCAGGATGGAATAAAATGGATAGATGCAGACAGTTCCACCAATACATAGAAACAACTGTACCAGGTGTATCGTCAACCAGCAGCTTAAGGTAACGATCCCACTAACATCACCTCTGTCACACTCAGCACTACTGGAATACACAATGCATGTTCTCTACAGCATGGCCGGCTCTCCACAACACAGTTCAAATAAATATTCATAGTCCATAAATTAGGTGAAAAGCAAATTCTGAAATCATTTTGTTCAAAATTTTAAACCAGCTCAGATGAAAGTATCTGAAATCATGCGTGATATCAAATATATAACCACATTATAATTTCAGGAAAAATTAGGTGTCTTTATGCCAATGAAATGGTTGCATATCACCACCCATGATGTATACTGTTGTAAGTCCTTAAATAACTTTTAGGATTTACAAAAGTATTATTTCCAGGCGGTGATATCATTGTGATATGATTGCATTTTTCTCCACATACAGAAAACATGAAATATATCAACAAGAATGATATAAGACTTATCTGGAAATTTATATCGAAAGAGAGTATATTCATTTTTCTACAAATTTCAGGAATGGACGCAATAATCAATGCCTTACGTAATCAGTCTTTTAGACACAGGCCTTCTGTTTCAATAAATGCGAATATCTATTTCATTATTTAAGATATCAAAATGAGATGCAGATCACCAAATGCACCTTGTTTCAAATTAAATGGCGGGACTTCCAACTCTAGTTTTAAGTCAGCAGACATTTTGTTTTGTGATTCTCAGAAAGAGGGTGATGTGATACACAAAAATTTTCAGAAAACCAAAAATCAGATCTAATAAAAATGGGCATTCCAACATGCAAATATGCATAAAAAAATTGAGAAAATAGCCTCCACACTGAAGTGAGACCTGTGTGTTGATAATTGGTGTCTGGAAATTTTGCAATCAACTGCTGTGATCCTTGGATACACAAAGAATGACACATAAAATAGGAGAGAGGATCTGACTGACCGGTAACAAGAAGTCCTGATTTGGAGGAATGTAAGTCTTGGGGATGGCATTTCAACTCGTGCCAATGCAGGGTTGCCACAAACCTTAAAAATTGGGAAAAAGTTTTGGAAAACTTGCTACTAGCCTTTTTGGGTCTGGAAAACAAGACAAAAGCAAGTGGACAGGGAGTTCATAGTTTCATTCTAACTACTGCAATCTCCCATCTCATTCTAGACCCAGGGTGAAATCAGCTGAACCTTTGAAAAGTTTAACATGACAAAGATGTCATGTGAGGATTTTGGACAAACTGGTAGATTAGATTACCTTGGTTAGGGTATTACGGTGCATCATCATGATTATGGCTATAACTGCCAACTACCTGAAACTATCACAGCAAAGTCATGGAGAAAAGATCAAGGGTCTGTGACAACCAAGCTAATCTAATGTAATTGACTTTATTGACAGCAAATGCATGCAAGTGTGCCGTGACTGTAAAGCTTTCTACCTACTTGCTCTTCTACACTCTCATGAAAATGAGCTACAGCACTGGAATAAGATTATTCACTATTTCTGTAGAAGTGCTTACTGGTGAATTACATAACAAAATATTATGCAGTTTCCAATCATACCTCAAAATTGTTGAAACTAGAAGTCTAATGAATACAGTATGGAGACTATCATGAGATATATTAATACTGTGTGCCGTGACTGTAAAGCTTTCTACCTACTTGCTCTTCTACTTCTTTTAGCTTTACGGCAATTCTTTTACTTTTGTAACTTTCATGAGAGGGCCATGGGGATGTGGATGGTATGGATATATAAAACACTTCTCAACTAATGTATTGACATGAACTGATCTGCAAATTCATTGTTATTCTTTGTTGTGAGGTGATTTTTATGACACTTCTGGTTCAACTTTCCATGAACAGAAGACCCTGTGCTCGCTCCTATTTTTTTACAGAACACCTTAACCCTGCACATGCAGCCCATGATTCCGAATACAATTAAGGCAGCCCACTGAGAGGTACTGAAGTTTTGAAACGAATGCCTGGTATTTTACAGTATGAAATTCACTCCTTGAATCTGAATATAATAGGTAAAGTGTGGAACTGATCTAGTCACAGGATAAAGAAAGCCATATGTCCACTCAGAAAAAAGTCTCAAGTTTGTTCTAGGCCTACACTAATGTCAATATGAGTACACACATTTCCAACTGTTTTTAGAACAGTCAGCTCATTTTTTGGACACAGACTCTATTCAGCCTTTCCAATAAGATAAAGCTACTTTCTGCTGACCCTCTTACGTAGGACATTACCTGGAGAACATTACAGACAGCAAGACAGCATGCAAACATCTAAATCTAATCTCTAGTATACAAATAACAGCTTGTAACACAAGCAAAAAAAGCCCACTGTGTCATTAAAATAATGATAACAGTTATATAAACCAATATGAACAGATATACTGATATGCATTTCATCCTTGTCAAGGAAAAAACATCCCATATAAGCAGAACACATCTGAAATCTGAGCTATACATAGAGAAACGGTTAGCTAAGCACAGTGAAACTATAAGCTATCTACAATAAAACTGTGAGCAATGCACAGTGAAAACTGTGAACTATACACAGTGAAACTCATCTATAACAGGCACTAGTGTAATGTGGACCCGGCTGTATCAGGCACAATCCCGTACCCTGTTCTTCTCTCCTCTTTGTTACTGTTAAAACAGCTTTTTCATACCGGGAATGGAAGAGCTAGAATCTAAATGGTTTTTAAGGCCTAACGAGCGCATCAGGCTGGTTTGACAGCTGATATGTCTACCCCTTAATGCAACTTTGTCTTAAGTGCCAATTTTATCAAAACGGATTTAAAACCACGGTGCGGTGCACCAGGAGAAGGCCTCTTAAAGTAACTTTGTCTCATCTCCATCCTCAATGAAACGAGAGAGTTATTAAAAATAAACACTTTGTCTTATGAACCAAATCTATCATCAGCCAAAAATTTCAACTCTGGATTTTTCAAAACTTGACCAGTGGCGCTTAAGACAAAGTTGCATTAAGGGGTCGATGTGGGGAATTATCTCAGTCAGTCTTCGCTGGATGACTCTCCAAAGCTATCAGGCAGTACAACAGCGATCAACAGTTAATAGTACTATAATTACGTGTACAATCACGCATGGATAATTTGGAGTCACCTAATCTTATCTGAGTTTGCTGCTGTCAAGGAGTATCTGAGGCACTGGTGTATAGAAATAAATTTGGGTGGGAGACATTTGTTAGAAAGAACAATGACTTTGACTTCTATTTCAAGGTACACCTGTTCGACTGTATCATCATTAATGCAAAGTCTGTTTGCCTCTATACTAATGAATACATGAACTGTTACAAAACAATTTGTGTTCCTTATTTAGTCTCCATATTGCAGTTTGGAACAAGAGGACACAGTAGGAAGAGCAAAATTTTGAAAGTCCTGATCAGCCCGTTATTGCTAAGTTCCACTGTATCAATATTGGTGTGATGCACAGAATTAAAAAAGAAATACATAAAAGGTTAATAACTTAGGATATAGTTTATCACAGACCTCTCCAGTCATGACCAATATTAAAATAACAACAAAAGGATAAACACAAGGGCAAAGCATAATTCACCTGTTTGGACCAGTCCACCAGGATATACAATCCCAAATTTACCGTGATCTGAATGAGCCTCGAAAGCTTGAATGACTGAGTAAAGCTTAAACTTACAGGTAAATAAGTGTTGTTACTGGAAAACAGCTGCAAAGTAAACAGAATGTCGGCATTGGCTGACCTAGTTAAGATGTGTGGAAAGCTATGGAGAGGTCAATACCATCAAAGCTAATTGATGTTAGCAAATAAGTAAGACAAGGATAATTTTTTCATGGACATGTTCCTTGTTACATCAAAGGGGCTTCAGAAGGAAGGGGTCAGGGAAGGAGGACAGAATGTAATTTCTGGGGTAATGTGAAGAGGTGGGGAGAGGGACAGAAAGTCAGAGGATTTACTTTGCCCATAAGTGTAAGATATCGGCCTCACCCCACCACTGCACACTGTATCTTGCACATATGGGCAAAGTCGAATAGTTACATGTGAACACTGTGTTTCAAAAATGGTGTAAGTCATTTTTCACACTTTTGGGAGAAGTCTGCCTTAAGCCATTCTCACAGCTCAATGATTACGTACTTTTGTTTTTTATGGTGCACAAATATCATGTGGACAAGAATTGATTTACAAACAGTGAGAAAACTACACTATTCACTTGGCAAGTGGAGAAAAGATGGCAAGGGCAGCAAAATCTCTGGATAAAAATTCTGAACATTCACCTCAACACCACGGTACACCAACAGCGAGTCCCTCTCAAAAGGAATGACCCAATCTATCAGTGGAAAATCTCATCAGATAGTCTTGACACTGCGCCTCATTGGCAGAACCCTTTCTTCAAGTGAGGAAATTATAAATAAAAAATATATCTTTCCCCATCATTGATCAATGGTGTAGCAAAATCTTATTTGAAACTGGTGTGAGCCTGGGCTATGGTGAGCCATGCGATGATGGAGTCTAATCAATATTCAGTCACTGAAAACCTGGATGAACCAATGTTCACAACAAGAGCCTCATTTTACTCCCATCACTTTCCATGTCAGTCGGTGCTTTCACAAATTACAGGAGAATCTCAACATTAATTTCTCATTGAGTAAGTAGATCTTGATATTAAGTATGAACTTTGCAAGTATGGATTCATTATTACTCTACCTTTTAATTATTCAGTGGACATTCATATTAAGTAATACTTTAATAATACATATCTTTCCCCATGCATTAAGGCATATATGTATATAATAATAATAATAATAATAATAATGCGGTTTATAAGTCTCGTATCCAGGCTAATGCCTGCTCAAGCGACTTCACACTATCATTACCCCAGTAGGCCTGATCACTCTAGGACTTTCTTGACTCCCTGGGGAGCATACAGTGCCGCTGTCATTTATAGGCACTGATCACTAGCATTCTGACTATATATATATATTAAATGAAGGTTCCACTGTATAAACTCTCAAAGGTGAATGTGTCATTTAGGTGTCTGTCACCCCAAATCTTACTTTGTCCTCACCCTAGTTGAGTTCAATGTCAGAACATAAACACTTCAGGTATGTATAGATATCGGCAGGCAAAGCTTTAAGCATCAAAACTTACAGGTTGTGTTTTGGATACTTGCCACTGATCAAGCTAAACTCTAAACGGCCCCTCATTCCTAAAAACAAAAATTCTAAGGCAGAGTGAGAAAGGAGGAAACATCAATAAACACCCAACTGTACAGTACACCCTGTTCTAAAACACACTATGAGATTACAAAGTCATGAAATAAGTAGTACAACTGTGAAGTAGCAAGAACTTATAAGAACCGTGCAGAAAATATAATATAGAACAGAAGTAGAAATGATTACATTCATCATATCTTGAATACAATGACCTATAAATGCCTGTAACTCTGAGCTTGTCACTCAGCCTGGTAACAAAGTGTCATCTCAAGACTCTCTTCAATAACTTAGTTTCAGCCACCGGGGAAGAGATTAGGGGATAATCAGGGAATAGGGCCGATCTTGTGGCTAAACAAATGACGAAATGAACTGCATCTACACAAGAGCGGTCCTATTCCAGGAGACAGCCGAGATTACATATAGACACACAGAGAGGAACAGAGCGCTCATTCCGTCATAAATGCACCAATCAAGATACATAAAACATTTACACTATTTTTTTATTTATATAACCAAAATATAGACAAATCTGCATAGATATAGAACAGACAAGAATTCCAACATCAAAAGCAGAATTAAGAGAACTTCTGAGCCCGATATGTAGAACACATCTTCAAACATAACTATGTACAAATTTTGTCTCAGTGAAATTAATCTACTATACAACAACGGTGTATGGGAGAAAAAAAATTCTAACAAAATAACGAACCACTGATCCAATATTCGAGTTTTCCATTTTTTTTTTCATGAAAGCTGCATGATTTTTTTCACTAAGCGGGATGACAACTGTCCATGAATATTCCAGATTTTTCATGTATGTGGCAACCCTGCATTAAGCCCATATTGAGCTCGTATACAAAAAATACCTTGTGTCAACCGTAACTAAAAACAATAGGGTTAATCATACTATGACGTTTTGTTTGCATGGAAGAATGTCGTTCTCCTGCTGATGATGGTAAAAACAATAATGATACAAAGCAAATCATTGTTCCCATTACAAAGTGACCAGTACCGTGTGCCCTGGCATCCTCTATAAAATCTTGGCAAAACACCAGTTTGCAATGGCAGCGATGAAATGGATGAAAATGTATAAATACTGATTAAACCCAGCTGGCAACCACCTCCAATGATATCAAATTGACAACAAAACCAACATTTACAGTTAACTTTTCATTTTCTCTATAGTCTGAAATCTTCTCTATGTTGCAACTTCCTATTCAACCCATATTTTCAACTGCCAAATTTTCACATCTCAAATCTGTGAGAGATCCCACACAAGCTACATGTAAATACACAAAATAAAAATACTACAGTAATGAGGTTTAAACGTCTGGAAANTGAGGCTGAGGCCAGTGTCATATTTTAAACGATGTTGTGAAGGCAGTGGAAATAGTATTTTGATATACTTGTAATTATTATATTGATTAATAAATGTGTGAGCCTGATCGGTTGTTCTGTTGATTGTTCGTATTGTCTTAGTTGTTTGTTAGAGTTTAATTGTTTTGTACATAAGTACATATTCCCAATCTGGGATATGTTACAAAGACTCTACCAGTAGTCCCAGTATCCATTTGGCCACACTAAAAAATATCTTTTGACATTAAGGTAAAAAAAAAAAAAAAATCCTGCAAACCATGATGTACAGTATATGTTACTGTAAGACTCTGTTAATGTAAGACTCTAGAAGGGAAAAATTTATTCTCTTTAAAAAAAAACAAAAAAACATAAAAAACCCCAACCTAGATAACGTAAGAGCCTCTCTAATAGTTGGTTTTTCAGGAGAATTCTTGTATGTTCAACAGTATGTGAATACAAAGGAGAAATATATGTAAGGTTGCTGGCTGGATGTGAGCAGTATTCAAGCTCAGTACAAAAATCTTCCTCACAGCGTAGCCGCGCACAAAAAACTTCAGCACAGATTCATATATATTTTTGTATACTGTTCTTAAAAAGTACATGTACTGCTTACAATCTTGATATTATTACAATTATAATTGTCATTGTGCCTTGTGTAAAATTCTCTTCATCTTTGATAACATCAGGCATACGCACATTGGAGGTACAGAAAAACATTCAGAGCTAAAACAAAAGGAAGTAGAAAAACAAACATCTTTCTCAGATACGGCTCCTAGGTGCATTTTTAAGATTTCCATCATCACAATAACAATGTGGCCGCTTGCTGATGACAAACTCATTAAGTCAAACAATGACACTTCAAAGCACTGTCCGACAACTGTCATAATCAACATTGGAGAAAACATCTAGACAAAACAAAGGATTCCACCACATACTGGTCGACATTTCAAGGGAAGGTTGGAGTCATATCTTTTAGTTTTGTTTTGTTTTCATGTTCCATACCACAAGAAAATAATACATTAACAAGATAAAATATACAATAAGAATCTCAGAAGCAAACCTTGTCACTACCAAAGAAACAAAAATACAGATTTGCTTTTACATGAATGTGTTCCAACGTATTGGATTAGTTACACCGGCTGACCACACAAAAAAAAACCCATTAAAGTTTCATAATTTTACTCATCAAATCATATCTAATTGAAATTGGGCACACAGTAGCACCCAGGAACTTCCTAATTCTTAAAGTTATGGTCTTTCAATTAAATATGGTTTTCACTTTTTTATCTTTTTTGCTGGCCAACCGGTGTATGGTTCTCAACAGGCAGTGTGCTGTAAATGAACGTAGGCCTCATCTCCACTGCAGAAGATTCATAAGCCTTCTGGTACACCCCAGACTTCATCATAGCAACACACCCTCAGCTCTGCAACGTCACCTTTCTGCCACTCTTCATGTATAGTTTGCGCACACTCAAGTTACCACTGCTACTGAAATGACTTCACATCTTATCATGAACAAGACCTTTCAAAAGGGTCAATCTTTAACAATCTTAGTACAGTGGACAGTGAATTCATAGTTACCTCCCCTCAACCAACAGAACATACTGATATGTTCCAGGATCCAGACAAATTGGTAACTATTGTCTTGAAAACAGGCAAAATACTGTGGCAGCAAAGAGTTAAGGCTGCACCAAAGTTGTTGCAGAAAACAAATGTTGTAACTAATTCCGTGTGTAGATATTAGAGCATCAAGCACAAAGATATTACTTACATTAGACTTGGATGTAAGACCTGGATTAGTTTGGAACTCCGTAACACATGATCTGACCTAGCTTCCACCTCTATTTCGCCTGTTAGCTTAAAAAAAAAAAAGTTACAGGTGCACTGAAACTCCTCTGATAAACTTCAAGGGATATGCTAAACTGTTTCTCATAGCCCTTGTACATCAATTATAGACCCTCCTAACAGCACAAGTGTTTTAATCTTGCCTTGATGAAGAGTGAAGTTGGGAAGGNGGGGGGGGGGGAGGTGGAGGTCCTGTGCATACAGACTAATACATTACAAATTGATGTAAGACTATGATTCAAGCCAAAAAACACAGGATATTTGGGGACTCTGAAAAGCTTTGCAAAACAGATGTACAGTAGTGTCATTAGGCACAGTTGGTAATGAATAGAATAAAATACTGTAAATTCGAATATATTGGGACCTGAAGAAATTATTCTCAACACTGCTAGTTTACTACTTGGGGTTTTCATAAAAAATGTCATCAGCTCAGGGCAACTGCAATTACAGCAGAATCAAATAATCCACTCACTGATGTATATACAAAGAAAACAACAACAACAACAACAACAACAACAACAACAACAACAACAACAACAACAACAGTATTCTGATTCTAATCTTTGTAGAATGATGGAATTAAAACAAAATTGCAATTAATGGAATCACCATAAAGTAGTGACTGTGATTCATAATGAAAATGTATTTTGAAAATAAACATTCTAACAATCATTCTGTTTATGCACACATGTTACAAAACCATATGTTTCAAGTCATGGGTTTAAAAATGTTTGGGGTCAATGAGGTATTTTCAGACGGGTCAGTTACACCACGTGATCTAGGGATTGCTAGGATATTTTGATAAATGACGAGTAATCATACATGAGCACAGCATGTAAACAAACCAACGTGTGAGCAAGATTTCCTAGGTCACGTGATGGAGCTGAAAATACCTAATTAGGACATGTTTCAAGTATTGGATCATTTAGTACAAGTTTCAAATAAAGATCAGACGGAAAATGATATGCACTAAACAAACTGAGGAATTTGTGAAAATTTTCACTGGTATAAAGAATAAAATAATTTGGACAATACCGGTTTGATGAGTAGAGAAGCGTTAATACAGTATTCAAAAACACGTTCTTTCCAGGTTAGACCACAATTCTACACAGCCAGTAAGTAAGTATAACCATTAACAATATTATGCATGCATAAAATAAATACTTCAAAGCTATATATATATAATATATAGATAGATTAGGATTTATGTAATATAATACTTAAAGAGTTGAATATTTCAGATTCCAAACCTCTTATGAGATTTTCTTCCTGAACACTGTAACTGAGGTCCTTTCTTTCCAAAACTCAGTAAGTTTGCTTTTGATACTTTTCAAAGAGAAATTACGTCAGCATTTTTATTTCTTTTCATAAATTAGTTCTTTTTTATTTTAAAGTGTCACAACTCCTGACAGTTTCAGTTCAGTTTTGATCTGAACGATTAGTGAAGAAAGAATACACTTTCAACTCACTTTTCAACACAAAGTGCACTTAATGAGCTTTGGAAGCTACTTTTTAACTTGGGATTTCTCCAGCATTTTGTACTCAATACTTACCTAAAGACTTGGCATAAATGTTCTTTCCATTAAGTTCTAGGCTCGTCATAAAGAAGTACAGATCTAGGGCATTGTCGGAGTTCTTGGGATATCCCAATATAATAAGTCTGTTCTTTGAATAAAACCAAACAAAATGAAGAGTAGGTCAAACATTTCATTAGTTCATTTTACAACCATACTATGTCCACTCAATAAATTTCTATGAATTTCCCCATGGTTTGTTAGGGTTAGGGCTAAAGACAGATTTAGTTAGCAACCAGGCTAGGGACGAAAAAACAGAAAGGGTTCCTAGATTCTGTCCAAAGACTTTTTCAAGGCGAAAATGTCATCTCTTTCATAATTACCGCCACTGACATTAACAAGACTGCCAAGATTTTGGTAAACAGACCAAACTTGTAAAATGAAGATTTGGCTTGTAAGCATCACAATAGCAGATTAGACATCAGCCCTTCCTAATGCCACCCCATGTCTATTTATTGCAGATTGTCAGGCAGGGCAGATGTGAGTGTCAGTAATAAATATCTTCTTCTCCTATATTCTCGTCTCTGAACTTATATTAATGTATATCCACATTTCAAAAAATACCCCTGTATTTCCAACATCATTTTGCTTCAGCGCATATGTGATGTAAAATATTACAGATGTCTTGGTCGGGGGGCCGGTTCTTGTGCAGAGGCAGAGACAATAATTTGAGATTCAAGAAGAATAGATGGACGGCTGTCACAGGCAGGGCACAGCTTAAGCAGAAGAAAAAAATCTAGAGTTACTCTCAAGTTGCTACCTGAGGTGAAGGCTTCTGATCTAAGAAGAATATTCTGGCTAATATTCGGAGTTTTATTGAGGCTGTCACATGCGTTTTTGGGTATCTATAAGGACAAATCTTCAGCTTCACATCTACAGGAGCCTGGCCAATTTCAGTGACTGGACAGAGAGATCATGACACACTTACTCATGAGGTGTATTATCAAGACAGACAAGCTAGAGGAACTGGCATGGAAACTGTGTGAAGAGGAGGAGGAGGGAAGGAAAGAACAATAATGACCTACAAAGACTGTCTGAGAAGGGAGAAGTTGCAGGCTTTTGGATGCTCAAGAGTAGCCCTAATGAGATAGCAACAGGGACAATTGGTAGAGTGTCCTCACTGGGTTTAGAATCAGAGAACAGAGCACATCTGCCTGAGAGTGCAGTGAAATTGTTCCCAGGAACAAGCAAACAAGTTAGAGAACAGGACATCAGCGATGATAATGGCAGAATCGACCTTACAATCTGCCGCAAGTTTACTGAGTGGAAGTGTGCAATGTCATGACTAATGGGTCATGTCAACTCTAAATAAAGAGTTTGAGAAACTCGGTTTGTCATTATTAAAGTATTACTTCTCTGACCCCAGAATAATTTACCATCATGAGACATAATTTACAAAACAGCACTCATCAAAAGATCAACTCGAAATAATCATGATGATGGTGATGGAATCTTGACCGATGCATGAGAAAGCTGGCAGACTGCTTTGCCTTGTGAGTCTTCAGGTGTGGACAATATTCAATGCACAGACTGAGTAACAGACAACCTGATCCAAGCGCTAGTCCATGCTTTTGTTATGTCATCACTTCCAGAATGACCACAGGTGTTCATTGTTTAAATATCTTTGTGCCCTTTAAGCTGAGTTGTCTCCAAATAAACCTGTCATGTGCATATGTCCCTCAGTCAGCAATGTCTATGCTGTGGACTTTAAGGTATTCTTTACCGCCATTCCTAAACGTGCTTATATAATAATCATAATCACCAAAATAACACATGTTAATTCATTTATCTTGACACTGTGCTTGAACTGAGTTTTTCCTGATTCTTTCTTTATTGCTCTACAAAATAATCCCTCCTCTTCTTTTTTCAGTACCACTAAATGATTCTTTCTGTAAAAACATGTCTCACCTTTCCCTCCCTTATACTGACATCCTGTACCCAGATTCATGACCACAGAAAAAGTCACCTCTGATACCATCACACACTCCACTAACATTCCCTGGCACATAAGATCCTCTTCATTTTCAGTTGTATCACTGGCAAGAGGGAGGACCGGGTAGCACTGAGTTTATCCTCTATTTATCAGAACAATATCTGCTTCTCACCATTCTCTCCATTTTTTTTTTTTATATCATTGGAGTATATACAGTCATGAAGTACAATGAACAATGCCTCTAGATGTGACAGCCCTGACTAGTGAAGGATTAACAAAAACACGGTCGTAAATAGTTGATGGCTGTCAACCACACCTTGGATCTACAGCCTGCAGCTTTTGTATTGTTATCAAGCTCTCCCAGAGAGAACAATGTCAGCGGGTAGCAAACACAGGAATATACTGGCCTAGGGACTGTTTACTGTGCACTGGATGCTGATAAGCCTAAGGGTTAGTAAGTATATTACTGCTAACCAAAACAGTTCCTTCATGACAAGCTATGACCCTGCTGGGCAAAATTAGCGTACATACAGTATCAGGATCTATCATAGGTGAAGAGTTATAGCAGGGAAAATTATGATGCATCAGAAGTCTCCCACTGGTTGTCAAAAAAAAGGGATGAGTATTTTATTTAACAACTTATACTAACTGCAATTTTGGCTATGATTACACAGCTTTTGAGTGTATATTTACACTGAGTGACACTGGTTTCTTCATGATGGCTAATTTTGTGCAAAAGGAGACACAAGAAGACTCCTACCACCTACTACTCTACATTGGAAAACACACATAACAGTCATATATCGACAGGTGTCAATTTGTCTCCATCATGCAATGAAATCAGTATGGATTAGGTTGTGACAAGAAAACATCGGATGACATGAGGAAATGTAGAAAACTTTCAGTTCCAAGATATTTCAAGCCGATTCTTTTTTGACTTTAGGTGGAGTGCGCTTACAAAGAATGTATAGTAAACACAGCCAGGCCTGAAAAATCTTGTTAATATAGGTAGTTTTTTTTTCATTGAACGGTTTCAGTTCATATAAATGTCTAGAAAAACAAAACTCAAAGACTTTTTTTCAGGACTTTTCAATGACTGCAAGCAAGAAAAAGAATAAAGATCTTAGCAGCAAAAATATTTCAGATGGAGTCCAGTGCAGATCATTCCTCCTAGGTAAACACTATCTAGTTGATGGCCTCTGTTTCAGTATGAAACACATGTTATGACAGACCAAATCACATCCAGTCACTGACGTTGCTATTGGTTACTTTTCTCCTTGACACGTGAGTCCATACGAGCAAACATTAAAGTCCAAGGACTGTTTAAGAACCTGATAAACAAAATATGAAATCTAAAGAATTTTAAAGACCTTAAGCCAGTGGAGTTCCATCATTAATTGTTAGCCTCGTCATGCTCGCTTCCTTTATTTTCTAACCTTTATTTTAAAAAAAAAAAATTTTGTTCACTTTTAAAACCTGTAAGAGAAAGACTCAAACTGTGCCATACAAGCTATAGCAGTTTTTGGTTTAATGCTAGGGGACTGCATGAGAATCTGTCAAGCCAAGACTACACATGATCATCTGCCTCCTTCCCCAACATCTCTGGAGGAAACACAGCCACTTGAGTCTACACATCCCCAGCTAAACGCTGGACCATGCACCGACACTGTTAGCTACCACCTCTCCAGAGCTAATGGCTTCAGTAGCCCTTCAAGCACCCCATGAACCCTGCTTAACATAATCTGGATGTGAAACTGAACCATCTCAAGTTTTTATCTTCAACTGAGGTTTTTTTTATGCTTATCTTCAAAACTTTACATCGTCAATCAATGCCAGAATAATCCTGAAAGACCTGGTGACAAGCTATGTTAATAATCTGGAAACCTGTTGCAAAATAAGTAGGTGATTTACTGGAATGATTCTGACTTAACAGGACCATATTTCAGATAACATTCTGAAATGACGTCAGCCATTTTTAAGTTTGGCAGTATGTCACAGGCACTGATAGCTTGTCAGAGTCACCTTATCAGAAGTCTTAGACAATATCTTGATGTCAGCAAGGTTGAAGTGAGGGGAGGGGGGTATGAACTCAGCAGCCATGTCTGAGAGGTGGGTGCAGTTTTGCTGTAATGGGTAGCACTAAAAGGTATTCTGTGAGTTAATAATTACACAGGCACATTAATTTTGAGGTCTCTTACGTTGGACTTACTAGGATGGGTGATCTACTTATCACATTTTTTCTCCCTCTCAGGGGCCCAGTGACCTTACCGGTTCTACTTCTAATGCATTTGTCACTTCCTTGACCAGCTTAGATTAATTTAAAGCAGCACTATTTCGGGTCAGAGGTTTGAAAAGATAGGAGCTGCCAATGAGCTAATCCTCTGTTCTCTTGAAACAGCCTCAAGCCTCAGCTGGCTTTTTATGGGGTGGGTAAAAAAATGTTACTTGTCATGGGCTATTAAAAGTAATGTAATTTTTTTTAGATCAGATGCTTATCTCCATTACTGGTGAGTTGGAATAACCAACAAACATTAGGCCTGGAGTGAGTGAGGAGCATTCAACAGTGCAGTTACATAGAGCAGTAAAAACTTTGTGATGTTGCAAACCACAGTGTATGTCTCCGGTATTCCATGTGACCTAAAGCAACTTCCCCAACCAGGATTTACACTCCTACGGGGTCATGTGATCTAAGATGACTTTAAGGACCATTTTGAGGTGGGCCGTAGTTTGGCCTCCAGGTCAGTGTTTAACCTCCTGCACCAGATAATCCCATAGAACAAGCGGGATTGTAATTTGTATACTCATTAAATATTATGTAAGAATTCTATATTAATTAAATTATGTGATAAATCTCAGGAAACCTACAGGTTATTTTATATATAAAAATCACAATATTATCTTGAAATCGAGAGATATAAAGGTTATTAAAACAAAGAATGGGGAGTCACTTTCACAGCTGATGGAAACTATCAATAATGAGTCCCCTACATACAGCAGAAATAGTGGTGACCTAAAACCCTATATGTATTTCATTTAAGACATGAAAGAAGAAATCCAGTCCAGGACTTTCGGATAGATAAGATTTCAAATTTCCCAACTGTGTCTCCACAAACTAGGGCATTCAGAGGAAGAAAAAGAAGGACAGTCATGGAGGTTAAAAAGTAGAGCAGTCAGTCAAGGAGGATACCAAGCAAAATTCAGTTGGCACAAGAGTTCAGTTGCCCTGCCAAAGTTGTCAATCCAGCACTTTTGTCTTATCAGAAACAAATTTCTCACAGAATCTGGCTCACTGGCCTACATCTTTTCTTAAACCAAATATATATATAGCTACTCGTAGCACAGTCTCACAATTCATTTTTACTTTTATTTAAATTAGGTTAAAGTTCAGTGACCGATTTAAAAAAAAATGCTGTGCTGTCTCATTCTTTGATCATGATGATTATGTAAAATACATTTCCTCAGGATGTCACAACAGATCATCTCATTCTGGAAGAGACTTTTGATTCTTTTTTCCACATGAAAAGCACTTCCTTTTTTTTGCCTCCACATGAGTTTTAAAGAAATCTTCATGAACTAATGGAATCTTACAGGTATTGGCGTTGAAAAGAGAAGGGGTGGTTGGATACAAAGTAACATTACATGATATCTTGAACAAAAGAAAGCAGGAATGAACTGAAGATGGCAAAGGCCACCCCCCTATGACAGCCATCCATCAAAAGTTCCACAGTTTTTTGTCAAGAACAAGTTTTTACATATGGACAGTTACAGAAGCGGAATTAAGTTGTTTTTTCTTATGTTTAGTTACTAGACTTTGAATTAAATAAGGTGGGGTTTTTTATATTTTCTTTTTGGGTGCTCCGTAATCATATGTAATCAGAAAAACAGGAGCTAAATGGAGTAAATTAGTCTCTATCTCACATCTAAAAAGGTGAAAACATGGCAAGGGGGAAGCAAAGTGTAGATAATAACAATAATAATAAATATATTTATATAGTGATCAGCCTCACACAGCTGCAAGCTCTGAGTGCTCTAATGACAGGGGATTTCTTCAGCCATCCAATGATGCAATGTCACTTAATGTGACATTAATTTTAAATACTGTCATATCTGTAAACAAATGAAAAACAACAACCAAAAAGATGCCCACGGTGTGACTATGACTTAATTCCCTGGTCTTAGAGATATGGTGAGATATATACATCTATGACTATTTCTAACCCATTTGTTGTTTTATGGCTGGAATTCACTTCCATACCATCTGTGCTGATGTATAATGATGTATATCACACTAATGAAGTTTGGAGAATATACAAAATTATATATAACCTTCTTCTATATTGGAATGAAGAGGCTGAATTCTTCATAAGATTGTCATATTCATAAAATTTGAGCTCCTACACACATTCATATCAGGTCATCGGAAAAGTGCCAAAATTATGAGCAGAAAGACACCAAAATTTGTACCTGACCTATTCTGTGAAATACAACTTTGTAGGTCAACAAAGATGATATGTAAGCAGGTTTTACAGTAATGTGTAAGCAGGTTTTACAGTAATGTGTAAGCAGGTTTTACAGTGAAACAAGAGTGCAGACATGACTTGGCCCCTGTTCAACTGGTATGACAACTCCAGTTTTTACTATCCCAGTTTTTTTGTTGTTTTTTTTTGTGAGCAAAAGATTTCACTCCAATGTCTTTTGAGCATCAACATTAAAATAAACAAGCAAGATAAAAAACACAAATGACCAGAGACAAACATAGAAATGCATAAATGAAGGGTATTTTTCCAAACCTTCCAAGTTTTTCCAAATACTTTTTGAATGTTTTTGAAATGAAGGGAACTAAGTAACGGGGTTTGCTTTCAACAAATGTATAATATTTTATTTAACTTCAGGGTTTCAAACCTGTAGAGGCAATCTGAAGTTTGAGCGTAAATTTTATTTTGAATTGGTTAGAAGAGAAAAGCAACTCTGAACACACTACTGATTCATTTTTCACTAGAGGTGAGCCTTGGCAGCTATGGAAAGTACTCTTCAAATCCTGGCTTGGTCCTTGAATAAAATGACAGCAAATACCTTCCAAGGTACATCTCACGTAACGGCTGAATCCTTCACGGCATGAAGCGAGATTGTTTTAGCCTTTACCAGTAAGATCAGTAAGAAACAAATCATTTATGAATTTCAAATCAAATTCAACACACTGTCAGTAAAATAACGGGACCTGCAAACCCCTTTCCACTACATCCATTGAGTTGGATTCATCCAAACTTAAAACTTTCCAAACTGGCTCCAAATAAATAAAACGGATTGTGTCTATCTCTCAAGATGACCAGACTCGATTACAATTTACTGGAATAAAATGACAATCTCAATCCATTTTGCCTCATATCAAAAAACATTTCCTTAACAAAAAAAAGTTCCCCCAGACAGAACTGGTGACTTCAGAAACTAACAAACATAAAATCCCAGTTCTGACCCTCAGGAGACTCCATACCCTTGCCAAGACCAAGGCTGAGTCATTAAAAACACACAAGTTTAAAATATCGTTCAACAATAAATGGCAGATCATTTTTCCCAGTTTTCTCAAAAAGTTGGGGACAAGGTGGCCAACAATAAACGCCAAAAAATGAACAGAGAATTTGATTTGTTAGCTAACTACCAATCAGAATTAAGCTTTGGGCAAATACTTGTCTTCTGCATCTTTTAGTTCGTCGTCTTTAGTCAAACGGAAAAGTTCTTTAACAGTCGCAATCTGGAATAAAAAACAAAAAAAACGTATCAGCGGCTTATGAAATACAGCTCAATCACCCTTGGAAACAATCTTTTGTGGATGTGTTATCAGGAGCTTGGTGTTATCCTAAGTTCTTGTTATAAGGAACAAAGCAGTTGGGACTGTTGAATGGGAATATATTAAGCAGGAGTGTGCATTGAACAATGGCTGATTTAACAGAGTTCCACTATAGATGAAGGAGGCGTACAACTAAATAAAAATTAACACCTGCACAGCCAAGAAACAAAAACTGGGACCTCATCCATAAAGGGCATGGGCGTGGGGGTTAACTCCATCTCCTCTGTCCCTTGGTCTGCATAAAACTGCAGCTTTATTTTGAGTCTTATTAATGAAATTGGCAGAAATCTCCGCTGTTCCTTGGTCTGCATAAAACTGCAGCTTTATTTTGAGTCTTATTAATGAAATTGGCAGAAATCTCCGCTGTCCCTTGGTCTGCATAAAACTGCAGCTTTATTTTGAGTCTTATTAATGAAATTGGCAGAAATCTCCGCTGTCCCTTGGTCTGCATAAAACCGCAGCTTTATTTTGAGTCTTATTAATAAAATTGGCAGTAACTTTGTGCCAAAGAATATCGAGTGTCTTTATTGAAATGAAAACACTGCCTTTCTCTTGCCACCAACACACTACAAACCTCTGATCTGAAATATGATATTTTTTTTGGTTTGTTCAGTTATCATGTCCTATCATCATTTTAACTGAGATCACTGAACATGAAAAAGACGAAAACAATACCTTTCAAGCTCTAAAAAGGAAAAATAACTCTACGATTAAAGATGCAGGAAATGCAAGTTTTGTTTACGAGGTGGTATGTCAAGATAACATTCTTTCTTCTGAGGCAAACTTAGAGCAATTTGGTGTTATTTATTATCAAATTCAAATTCAAAGGTTTTATTAGGCCATAGGCCAACATAATGCATTACAATACAATATTACATTCGTACAATCCACTGTCAAGACATAAACCGTGTTCCTCATGCACACTATTGCCACTCATCTACCACTTTCTCATCTAGCTGACATCCAGACTTTCGAGAGTTAAAGTTATCATCAGTTATCCTATCAATCACAAGAGATACCCTACCTTTGACTCCACCCCTGCAGTGCTCTGTTCCTTGAAAATCTGGGCAGTTAACTCTTGCATAGCCTTGACAGAAGCTCTGACAGAGTGATTGGCCCATATCACCATGGAAACCTTGTTGTCCCTCCAAACCTGCATAGGTGTCTTGTAGTAAGTAGTAGGGACCAACACCACAGGACCCTGGGAGGAGCAAAATGAACGACAATGCTGAGAGAATACCTAAAAAATGTGTAACAGGAGCCATAATTGTTACAGAATGGAGTAGTAGGAGTTAACCTTTTCACCCAGGCTTGTATCAGTTCCCTTGTTGTGCCAGTGTGCACTGACAAGAGGGGATAACTCATTTAGGACCAGAGAGTAATGTGAAGAAAAGTTTGTAATTAAGCAGAAGTTGTGATTATCTGGATTGCAATAATGCTGAGTCTACTGTAGTATTACATTCCACAGTCCTTGTCTTTAAATGCTCAGTTCCTCAAATCTACCAGAGAAATGGAAGACCCATAAGTTTTTGGTTATCAGCTGAAAAAAAACACCTTTTCACACGTTACCCATCCAGACATCTGTTATTGTCCCACCTGTGGAAGTCTTGGGGGGTTATAAAATTACCCACACCCTCTGTTTTACCATGTAAAATATCGTGCATAAAAGAAACCACAAGTGGCTAGGACGAAGTTTTGAAAAATCACTGGACAATAATTATGTCGATGAAAAGTTGGGTGTTTGTCTTATTCATGAATGCCTCCCACATACCTTCACAATGAAGAGTATGGGTAACTTAGTTACCTATGAATGCCTACTATAGTAGTGAAAAAGTGCTGCTTGTTTCAATGTGAAACTTGCTTTGATGAAACAAAACCAATGGCATAAATGTATTGCTAAAAAAAAAAAAAGAGAATACATAACGTACCAGTGTTCTGGGACTCCATATTCTGGATACATTTTAAAAATGATAACTAAAAATGCTTAAAGCACCCGTAAATGCCTGGAAGGACTGAAGCTGCCAATTCAGGTATTTTAACATATATATTGCATTGTAAATATGAGAGTGGATAAGTGCATGTGTGCAATTATGTGTGGGTATCAGAGTTTGAAAAACAGAAGTTCTATTCTCATGGGTTGACACTGTTCACAAAGACATCTTCCCCTACTCTCTGACATGACTGATTTGACCAATTTCTCTATAAAAGTAAATTAGGCTTGGTAAAGTATAAAGAGATACAACATTTCTCTTCATAATTCTGATCTCTGTACACCCATAAGAAAGATGGGAAAATTTTGACCAGAACAATTTCCACCTGACTCTGGAGATCATCATTCTATATGTGGCCAATCAGTCAATCACTCACAACACATGAGGTACCCACCTTGTTCTGCCAAGCATCTAAAAATGCCTGAATCTCAGTCGGTTGAGACAACTTGCTGTGCATAAGGATGGCAGTTGCCCCTGCTTCCAGGTAGGCATCAGCACGTTTCAGCGCCTCATCCACCCCCCAGCCAGCAATCAGTGCCTCCACACGTGCCACAATGTTGAAGTCTGGGTCTAACTGTGTGTCCTTCATGGCCTGGAGTCGCAGATAAAAGAGAAGATATGATACTGGAAGGATATGAATGGATAACTAAGAAGAGATGGATGCTTGCTTGGTTGCTTATACTGATATAATTACCCTATGTAAAAAAAAAAAAAAGCCTGACTTTAGTGTGCAGCCTAGCATCATTATCACTGCTTGAAATGAAGTGAAACTTAGTACGCTTTTTCCTTTTAGTCTGAACATGTTTCTTTTTTTTTTTTGTGTGGTTTTGACATCAGAACAAACTCTAAGTATATCTTTAAAATGCTTAATTTTGCAAATGCCCATCCACATGTGCTATGTTTCATAGGTGGCTTTTGAAAGTTTGGGCAAGCCCTGTTTTAAGTGGCTAACAAAAATTGGCATTCCCATCATGTCATCAGCAGCCGGGCTAAGGTAAATGCAAGCTTTCAGTGTGTTAGCCATAAATGTTCGAACTGTTTATCTCCATCTGTGGCTATGCATAAAGAGAACTAATTATACAGAGGCCTTTCCTTCAAACAAAATTTGTGTGGGCTTTGCATAATAATAAAGAGACCACTGAGAGCACAGCACAACAAATATTAGCAATACACTAGGCATACGTCAAGACATACGTCACAATTAAGCTAACAATCATCATAACAACAAAATACCCAGATACTTCCCACTTTGCTTGCCCACCACTTGCTCCATCCCCTCGTCTCATCCGTTTTCCTGTGTAATTTACATTGCACTGTACTCCAAAAACTGGGATAACACGCTGATTTTTTTTTTTTAAAACTCTGATGAAGAATCTCGTGCAAAAGAATTTCTGTACCAATCTGTTCTACATGGATAAGACAATAGTGCGAGGAAATAAATGAGAATATGAAAAAGAGAAAGAAGAAAGCTCTAGTCCATATAAGAAACTCAAATGGTGTTAAGTAACCATTGATAAATTTACCTCAGAAACCCACAGTAACAAGCTTTGTGATATTCTGATTCCACTTTTAACAATGTTGTAGGAATGGTGTTTTGTATACAAATCTACATGGGTTTTGTCAGATGCAATGTTATGCAGTAGTTTACAATTAAGTTCCAGTGGCTTAGTATCCTGTTTCAGTTAAGATCCCTCTCTATCAGTAAAACCCAATTTTTTTTTCTCTATAAAATAATCCTATTAACATCCTGCTTGCCACAACCTGTTTCACCTAAGAGCTGTCTCACCAGCCATAGTGAATTTTTCTTCCTATCTCATCTTACAGGATTGTTCATTTCCAATGACAGAATCAGGGTCTAATTTCCACTTTCCCTGGTAGATCTTGCAAGCATGAATATATCATGCTCCTACAAGGCACAGGAAAGTCACCCACACTAACAACACATGGCCATTCCTACCGCCGCATGCTCACTGATCAACAATGACATAATGATGAATTTTTAATCTGTCCTTAGCTTCTTTTTCAACCCTGGATTGATAAGCTAAGATCCCATTCTTCTCATCTTCCAAGCCCTGTGATGCTGGCTACAGACTACAAAACAATAGTTCAGTATCCAATATACAAACTTGTTCCTGCTAAAAATAAAACTAAAAATTTTAACAGTGTTGAGAACAGAAGTGAGATAAACAGCAAAGATAGATGACAAGAATGGAGGAGAAGAGAACGAAAGACAGACAGAGGATGAACAAAATAAAAAAAATAAACAACAAGGTGACTTCAAGCTTCACCTGGATTTTAAGAGCAAATTCCTTGATGTCAGCTAATGGTTGCTGTCTCCCATCAAGAAGGGAATTTGTTTTAGGGAACAACTTGTCTTCCACAGCCGCCCCTGCATGGAGATTAAAAGTGCATGTTGATGCCTTGCTCCAACATTTATGCAGTGTTTTCTCCAGACAATGTGTCATCATGCACTTGGCCCACTTCAAATTTCAAAAAATCTCCCAAAAAAATATATTAAATGCATGCCAAACTTCCTTTCTTTCTTGTACTCCGAAGTCTGCATCACTTTGGAAAAACTAGAAATCT
Organism: Ellobium chinense; assembly: GCA_033807755.1. Lineage (NCBI taxonomy): Eukaryota > Metazoa > Mollusca > Gastropoda > Ellobiida > Ellobiidae > Ellobium > Ellobium chinense. The sequence continues at coordinate 79,422 of JAWQUT010000608.1, read as the reverse complement.
ATGGCCATCTAAAAATTTACAAATCTCCCTTCAAATTTATGATATGGGGGAACGGGATGTCTCCCCCAGCTCAAATGACCTGGATAAAATATTGTCTCATGTAACACATATTTGCAAACGTCTGCAACAGAAACAAAAATGTATTGTGATTTATTGTTACAGATTTATATATTCATGTGATTCATCATTATAACTTTTAAGAGGAATGGTGTATTTGTGCTGTTTTTAGCTATAAGGTCTAAAATGATGAGACACGGTGGAGAAAGAAGTTATATTATAACCCATTGAGAGCTTTTTATTGCGCTATTACTTGTCAGCAAACAGGAGTTTTATTGTAAAGGTTTCATAACAGCAAAACACTACCACATAATTTATCATCAGGCTCATTCCACATCTGCCTAAGTTATTTTTTTTTGTGAAGATTAGACTTGTTTATATTACTGTGATCTTCTATTTATCTCTTTTTTTTGTCGATTAAACCAATGTCAAGTTTTGACTCCTTATTTTATCCCAATTTTAGAAGCTAAACCACATCTGCTTCACTGTTTTGCTTTAAGCAACAGATTGAGAGCGCCAAATTTCGCAAAACCTCAAAAACTGACCTAGGTAAATGTAGAATGAGGGTGACTTACAGTCTTAGTATTTCACGCTCTAGGGGATGTGGTGGTACTTTGCTATGATGATTTATCTATAAAAAAAACTTTACTTCAACTTGTTTTTACACAGACAAATAAGCAGGGCACAAACCCATGCGTTCTACAATTCAATCTCAGCATCAATATCATTTGTCAACTCCACTTAGATAATAAGAACCCCAACTATACAGAAGCACAGAATCCTTACATTTAATAAATTATAAAGACAGTATTCAGTAACTTTACTGTATTTTCAGCTCTCAGGCAAAACTTTTGCATCTGCTGTTTGACAGAAAAAAAACAGTTTACATGACAGAATTATACGTTTACAAGAGACACAAAAACCTATTGCATTTCACCATTTGTTATCTATTAATCAATGGCATATAAGATGAGCTAAACCATAAACTATAAAAGAGAGAGAATAAACCAGATGGAAAAAATGAGAACAAGCTGACACAAGGTGAATTTGACCTAATCTGGCAAAGAGCCTTTTTCAGAAGAATGGCAAATGCAATGAACATGATTTTTCTTTTTCATTCTTCATGAGAAAACATGTTGCTTTCGGAAAGAAAAAATGCTCCTGAAAAGCTAAACATAATTAAACAGACGGCGATTTAGTGGACTAGATATGCTCCTTTAAAAAGAAAAAAATCTTTTGCAGCTCATTTACAACATGATATCGCTCTGACTATACAAAAGCAATACTGCAACACCACAACACACAGTTAAGCCTATCACATGACCTTGGTTTAGGCGATCACATGACCAGTTGTGGTGATTTCATGACCTTGGTTCAGGTGATCACAACCTGACTGAGGTGATCACATGATTTATCTGAGGTGATCACATGACCAGGTTGTGGTGATCACATGACCAGGCCAAGATGACCACACAATCTGGCTGGCTAGGGCTATCACAAACCTGGTTCAGGTGATCACCACCTGGCTGATGCCCAGCCCTGATGATCACATGACCTAGCTGTTCAACACACAAGTGACGTAAAGGACATACCAGCAATTCCTCGGTCTTCAAGCTTGCGCACCAAACGGCGTGCATTGTTGAAGTTGCCATAGCCCGTGTCTGCATCCACCAAGATGGGCACATCGCAGGCATCGTTCATGAACTCTAGCACCTCCAACACTTGTGTCCAGGACGCCTCATTACTGTCTCTCACGCCCAGCTGTGTAGCTATAGACAGACCACTGGCCCATATACCCTTGAAACCTGTAGAGGTGGACCATCAGGAGAGCAGAACATTCAGCATGACATATAGGATAAGCTAAATCATAAACTATAAAAGAGAGTGAATAATCCAGATCGACTCACATGGCACATTACAATGGAATGGAAATGACACACTTTACAATGAAAATGACACACTTTGCAATGAAAATGACACACTTTGCAATGAAAATGACACACTTTACAATGAAAATAACACACTTTGCAATGAAAATGACACACTTTGCAATGAAAATGACAAAATGTATATAATGTCATCAATGTTCAGGACCCCTTACACTCCATATATGCATATTGTCAGCCCAGTTCACAAGGGTTGTATGGACACTTGTATAATCCTCAGACTCTTCTAAGAGGTCCTTGTGTTAAAATTAACAACTGAGTTAGGGTGAGAAGCAAGAATGGGGAAAAGAGAGGGTCCCTAGATACTGTCCAAGGATTTCCCCCAAGGGTGCCCTCTTCCAGGTCTTCCCTACCTCTGCTCTTAGCATAAATCTGACACAGAGCCTGGCAGACCCACAGGATTATGCCAAACAGACACTGGAAACTTGTTAACTGAGGCAGCAGTTTGTTTGTTTCAGATTGTGATGCTCTGATTTCAAACAGCTTTCTGTACATTTTTGTAGCAAATATTACATTACATTCAAACTCCAACATGCTGGCGACTTGAAATTATGGACTAGTCTTGTTAAATTTATCCCTGTAAAATCCAAGCTTATACTGATTGTGAAATCGAAAGTGATAAACAGCTGATACCAGATATACAAGATAATATAACATCACATAAGGTTCATAAACTTAGTCAAAGGCAAATTTTGTTATCACTTTGTTCAGAACTTTAAGCCATTTGATAATTGCAATGGAATTCATGGATTTGAGGATGACAAAATCTGAGGATGAGATATTATTATGGTGAATTAAATCTATAAGATAATAATATGGTGGTTTCAAGCAACGTCACTCTTTCACCCCCATTTTTGTGGAATACGTTATATCCTCACTGTGCAATGAAAATGGCCTAAGTCATTGCAGGAAATCATTTTTATGACAAAGCAAAAAAGAGCCAGTGCAGACCTTCACAAATGCAATTTTTGAGGGGCAAATGGTGGTGCATGTTAATGTTTCAACATGTCAACATGGGCCTCAATCTCATAAACACTGTAGCCTTTTGTATTACAGTGACAATATGACAACATGGACAATATACACTCAGGCATATAAATTACAAAAACTCTTAACACGAAACTAACATCATTATGAAACATTTTGCAAGTCCTAAACATTTCTTATATATTTTATTTATCTATTACAAAGTAGACTTAGCATTAATCCCAACAACATGTTTAACAAAAATATCCTGAATGTCCTGCCTTCCCAGATTTTCAACTTAAACTAAAGTTCCCCCACCCTTGTAACAAATCAGCCCTCCCTCTACTTCCAATCATAGACACTGCTGGGCCTAGAGGGGTTGAAAACTACTGCTTCAGATCTCACAAACTGTGATCAAACTTGACAAAAAAGGTGCATCTGTCTCAAGTATGGCCCAGAAGAGTGGTGACGAGACAGAACAATATTCTCTTGGTGCGAAAGGTCCTGGGTTTGAAGCTTTCACACAGCAGCTCTCTCTACGGGTATCTTCCATTCTGTACATAGGCGTCTGATGGCACGCTGTTGTTGGTAACATGACAGATTTGAAGCATTCATGAGGTAGTGGGCTTCACCTTGGTATCTTCCACTGCATACTTGGGTGTTTCAATGTATTCTCCATGTCGTATGAGATCGTAAAATGAACGGAGCATTTGTGCATTTTTAGAGGGATTTCAGGTTTTGGAGTGTAGGAAAGAAAGGAGGTTAGGACCCATGCAGTGTACTTTCAGAACAGATTTGGATTTTTAAGGGGTAAATTATACGATCATACAGTCTGCAGAAAACACTATAGTTTGAAAAGGCACCTTCCTGTCGGTAGGTTGACAAACCATTCATGAGGCAGGTACCATTTTGGGTGTTCATTTGGTCAAGAGCTTGCTGAGTTCAATAAATTCATTCATCCAGCAAATTCTTGGGTATCTTCTGCTTTATTTGAAAGGCATCATCTTGTTGACAGATCTGAAGCATTCATAAGGGAAGTTTCTCCGTATTTTCTGCCACATATTTGAGTGTCTGAGAGACAGCCTTGACGGAGGTCCAAACCTTACCCCTACTATAATCACATGATGTGATGAAATGAGACACTGACACTGAAACCTGACGCAAAAGGAAAAAATAAAAAAGGACAGAGAAAAACCCCTGCCTGCCTTAAGTACAATATGGCTTACCTGCTTCCTGTGCGATGCATGCGCTGATTCCACTGTGGGCCTCCATGATAAACTCCAGGTCTGAGGACAACAACATCTGACGCAGTTTCGTCGACTTCTGCAAAACAAGAATAAAATAAATTCTTTATTAAAGTGAATGAACCCTCTAAACCCTGACCATGAGTTTTCCTGTCAATATAAGTATATAACCCTGGTCATGTGACAGACTCTAAGTTTATGGCAAGTCGCACCACATTAAAAAAACCAACAAAAACATGATGACCAGTATAGCGGTGTTTGCTCTATTGCAATTCACATATTTGCAACTTGAACTTAATCAAAAGACTTTTACAATAACAGACAGAAGATGACCTCCTACAATGTACATTACAGTGGTGAGATAGAATGGGGGAAGGGGTGATTGTTGGGGGAGAGGAGGGAAGAGGGAAAATAACTGGAAAGGGGGAGGGAACTGGAGAAAGCCGGATCAGTGCTCAGTTATAAGACATTCGATATATAACTTGTTACTTCGGGGCGGTGCAGGAGTGCGAGAACAGGGAAGAGGGAGGAAGTGTTGGAGAGAAACTTGATCACTGTTTATTTATACAGTAAGGCATTTCATGACATTATTTTGGGGTAGGGGCAGTAGGGAGGAATGAGGAATGAGAGAAATTGGAGAGAAGGTGGAGAGAAGAGATCAATGGTGGGTATGACGAGATATATGCATCAAACAGAAAAGGAATGAAGAGGTAAGTGGAGACGAGGGGACAAGGAAGAGGGGAGATAAGTGAAAGAATATGTAAAAGGAAGGGAGATGGAGAGAAGAGATCTGTGGATGAGTTGAAATATGTTTACCAAAGGAGAGGGGGGGGGAGTGGAAATTGGCATGAGAAAGAGCAACGAAGAACACACATTTATGCACAGATAGAGAGATGGATAACGTGAATGGGATGCGACTGAAGAGGTGGGTAACAAACAAGATGAATAGGAAAAGGAAGGGAAGCATCCACAGAAGTTTGTGAGCCTAATGACAGTCTAACAGCGTTAAGTGCTAGGCCATACTTCAGTCTTTCAACACTGGCCTTCATGTCCCGATGTCAGCAGTTTTTATAGCAGACTTACATAGCAATCACAGGCTCAAACCCGGTTACTCTCAACAGATATCTCTCAAGTAAAGGTGGGGTCTAAGGCTATCTCGAAGGACAGCACCGCAATGATCATGATACAGTTCATTTAGTCATAGACAGATCAATAGGTCATGGACTAGATCGATATTTCGACTAAATCGTTGCTGTTGTTAGAGAAAGCCGGGCCCTAATAGCTATCGATACTGAGTACTCTAGATATTCGGCTCCAGTCGCGAGTACCCGATACATGCCATTTCCTTAACAGATATATTGGTAGATACCAAAGATACTCAATGAGACAACTATTAAAATTTGTTTTATTTTTTATCCTTTCTGAAATAAAAATGTGTTGTATTTTTTTTAACAGTGGTGAAACTGTTTAAATTTTTTAATGAGAAGTTTCTGCTCTAATGTCACATCAGGAAAAATCTGGCACTCAAAATACAGCTGTGTTCCTACAACATACGTTCCCCATGATCGCCTGTTTTCAAAAGCAGGGAAACTGGTGTCATTAGAGAAGATCACATCTTTGTCCCATAAAATTTACTATTTCAGTTTATCACTGTATGGTCGCTTTATGCCATGAGAGAAAAGACAGTCATGAGTGTTCAAATTATTATTAGAGCTAACATAACAATATAATTGCTTTCATTGTTTACTCATTCAGAGAACTTCAGTCAAACTTTTGGTCCTTGTTCAAAAGAAAAGTACACACAAAAAGAAAAGTACACACACACACACATACACAGTCAATAAAATTTAACTGGTGGGGGCGG
>JAWQUT010000608.1:48903-66127 GCA_033807755.1 Ellobium chinense | reverse complement strand
AATGCAAACTCACTCATCGCTAAATAGTGTGGAACTGTGATCGAGGAAAGAAGAAAACGTCTTGTGAGCATAGTCTACCTACTGAGCTTCCTGCAACGGCTTAAAAAGTACTACGGTGAAAACATCTTTGTAATATTATTTACTAGGCCGTGCATGCTGTAAACAAGTGAGGACGGCAAACCTCTGACCAAAATCAGTTTAACATATTCGACATTCTTCTGAGAAAAACAAAACTAAGGGTGACTAAATGCTGTCAACGACTTTGCGAAAGGTAAGAACTAGTATTAAGACTGTACTAAAATACTGTCCTGCCCCTGCTGGCGTATGTACGAGGTCGAATATCGGGTCAAATCACACGGTAAATGACATCATATTTCAACATCGTGTTGATGGTATACAAGGTCAGGAATCTCTGATCAAATCATATACGTACATACATGCACTTTGTGTGTGTGTTTGTGTGTGTAGATGTATGTATGTATGTATATATGTATGTATGTATGTATGTATGTATGTATGTATGTATATACATGTATGTATGTATGTATGTAGATGTGAGGAATGTATGTATGTACATATGTATGTACGTATGTATGTATATATGTATGAATATATGTACAGTATGTATATATGTATCTATGTATGTATGTAGATGTAAGGATAATGGATTTCAGCTCTTTGGTCTGTAGCTTGCTGGTCATACTTGTACATCTCTAGTGTCCTGTAATAATTTCCATACTGATCTGATGTATTAAAGTTCCTTAATATATGATATCATGTCATTGTACCCTGTACAACTTTGGAAATAAAGAACTTTGATATGTAAGTATGTATGTGTTTATGTGTGTAGATAGATGTATGTATGTATGTATGTATGTATGTATGTATGTATGTATGTATGTATGTATGTATGCAATCAATTCTCCCTCTCTTCAAACTAAATTTTACCTTTAAACCTACTGAAAACCAAAGAAAGTACTGTAGTTATGAGACACAAACATGCTTCATAGCTATATTATAAGCAGTGTTTCCGCCAGACTGTGTGATTGTGCGATTACCGCTAAAAATTCAAAAATCTACCCCCCAACCGCCCCACCAAAAAAAAAAAAAANCAAAAAAAAAAAAAAATTACAATGAACATACGCCAATCTCCCAATCTCCCATTCTCTCCGGCACTCCAAGTTTGCAAACCACCCTCTACACAACTTATGACAAAAGAGAAATGCCCTTCCCCTCACCCCCCNCCCAAACTTCCCAACTCACATAAACTGGAGAGAAACTACAGACGCATGGAATATTGAGGAGAAAAAAACAACAAAAACCCAACATATTATCTTATCTTGCACTATTCATGGAGAGTTCTCATTGGAACTGCTATGTGGTTAAGAACGTGCTATTTTTCTACCACGGGTGACAGGACAAATATAAAGAACACACAAAAAAAAAAACCCTACCTTGACTCCTGGTTCCACCGCATATCTCCGCCTCTGACAAGAAAAACATGGGGAAACTGTGGCAGCTGCAAATAAAGGAGAAATAAAATATGTATGAGATGTATGAGATAACAATAATGAAAAAAAAAGAGCAGAGTATCAGAAAAGATATCGGTAGCTGATATAGGGGTAGAAAAAAAAAAAAAAGATTAGAACCACGAAGGAAGCAAGCATGCTATTAGCATGTATTCATATAAAACGACACATGTTCTCTGTTTTTTAAAAACTCTATCAAATGCGAACAATACTGAGGCCGGAAGATGAAGAAACCAGGTCTGCAGACGACACAAAAGGAAATTCCACAAGGAAAGCTGGGGCAAAAGGGAGCAAAACTAGAAAAGTAAATAAGTTTTCATTATGAAATTAAGAAAAAAATGCAGCGCCCCTACCCCATCCCAACCCGCTGTTGTTGTTTTTTTTTAATTTTTTAAAGTGAACAGTATAACAAGGATGAGCTCTGATTTTCAGTTTCAGCATGGATGTGATGGGCAGTGCATTGAAAACTAAAACCATAACAAATAGCGGTCTATTTGCCTAAGAATGTTAATAGCAACGTTTTGTTGTTTTTTTTCTTCTGGCAAATATGAAGGTTTGAAGAGGGGAAAAAAATGGGGAGTTGGGGTATTACTGACGGTTTTTTTTTTTTATTTTATCTGACTTTTAGGAATGAATAAGTGTGTGAGAAAGACATTCCTCGTCGGTCATGGTAATAATCGGAAGTTTTTTACACTAAGTACGGTAACGGGCTTGAGGAAACACCATTCACACGTCTCGTAAGTTTGTAGTGTACTCCTCAAGCGAGTGCATGATCCGTGACCCAGAACTAAGCCGGTCGGTCGGTAGTCGTCTCGGACTCTCCTCAGCCCATGCCATGGTTTTCGGGCAAGCCGCAGCGCGGGAAAGAAGGAAGTGAGGCCAAAGGTCAATATGCCGGCTGGAAACTGGGCCTGGGCACGAGGTACTCGCGAATCAAGAGTCCACAGCTACACGGGATCCACGAATCCAAACACGATTCCGATTCTTTGGGGGAGGGAGGAGGGGAGGGAGGTGGGAGGGGGAGAAAGAAAGAAAGAAAGAAAGAAAGAAAGAAAGAAAGAAAGAAAGAAAGAAAGAAAGGTGGCAGAACCGAGAACGCACTATGCCGATGTTTTACCCAGTTTTGATAGACTCAAAAACAAATTATATTTATATTGAAAGAAATACATCGCACGTACAGATTTAGGTAGGAATGCTCAATGCTGAATGAAAATTATCAACACTTAATTCATCCAGTCTTTGCCCACAGCTTCAAGAAGCCCTCATCACCAACAAAATAAAATAACTGTAATGATTTCGCTCAGACATATTGGTTTCCCACTGGCTAAACTCTTAAATGCCCTAGCTGGGACTCTAGACTTGGAATGATACTTTGATTCGGGACTCCGAGTCAGACGGAGACTGTGAAATGGACTACAGCGGTAAAGTACCGGGCGACTCTGAATCGTACTTGGACTTACGACTCTGGGAGTGGATTACGGCGACCTTCAGATGGCACAGAGGTCACTCACATTTCCAAGTCCGGTTCTCACTCGCCACACGATTTGTCTGGCGTATACACCAGCATGGAAATTTTAATCAGTAGAAGAAAACACCGTTATCTTCAATGAATGCATAGATTTTCACTCCCTACCGAGAGACCAGAAAAAGCTAAGGCAGACCCCGGTCGCCGCATGTTGTATAAGAACTCGGTTCCAATCGACAATCGGTTCCGAGGAATCGCTGACTTAGGACTCGCAACTACCTAGTCCGGAACCGTTCCCGCCCAGGCCCGCTGGCAACGTACGACAAACATGCCGTCAACAATGGCCTCCTTTATTGTATTCTTGGGCACTGTGATAAGCACTGGTGATGACGTAATGTACTGCACAGCATGTCTACGTGGCCAGTGCGACAGAATGGCCACGACAAGAACAATCTGATCTGATAAGCGAGGAGATCAATTTAATCGGTAATCTAGTTTTTCCGGGGATTTTGAACAGCATCTGGCTGTTCAATAAACGCAGTGCAAATGTGCAAATGAAGTGGGACTTGTACTCGTTTATGGGTTTCATAGTACATTCCCTATAATTTATAGCCTAAGCGCACTATGCCTGGTCTATGTATTACGAGTGAGATGCATATCGCTGTATGGTATTGTAAAACCTATATAGAAATAAAATGTCCTGTTTTCAGGTTTGCTTTTTTTGTTTTTCTTACTTCATTTACGACCCCGAATTCTTAGCAGCCCGTTCTTAATTTCGACTTTGCGAGGTTTTCAAATCCTAGAGTAAACTCTGATAAAAATACTCCAGATCATGGCATTACAACGAGTATCTACAGCAGACAAGGGTTAAAACGAAAACGGTTAAACCCCATGAACCGCTAAAACGAAAAGAAACCAGAAGTCACGTTTATTTTCCTCTTCTTGATCTTAGGCTTCTCTGTCTCAAACCGAACCTGAAACTCTGTTGACATCAAACATAAGTCTTTGGTCCCACAAATTTTGTTTTCACTGTTGCCCACCTTTCAATGCGCGCAGGTCTACAATCCCCACCTCCACATAAGAAATATGATAAGACCATTAGAGTGGAGCCTGTGTAATCGTAATATTATTCAGACTACAGAATACCGTCACCCCGCTCGCCATTGTACAAAAGTCACTGGACAATAGACGTTATCCGGAAATACGATTGCGGAAAGTAACTCCTGAAAAAAAAAAGAGTTATGCACCCTGAGTTGTTCACAATGCGAGAAAAGCGTGCTGTAGAATGCCCCTAGCGTATAGATAGACTGGTGAACTTGACACACGGACTTGTTTACACGATTTTACTCGCCAATACCTCATTGACCGCTCGGCCTATTCGCATAAATTTTAGCATCAACTGCAAGCTCAATCGTTCCCTTTGGTTCCATATCAGTAACCGTACATTCCAATGCGTAAAACACGGCAAAGCTCCACGCAGCCATAAACTTAATCACATTATACATCAAAATCAGGACCAACATCTGCTTCTCGACACAGCTTTTTCCCCCGCGCACCCCGATGAGTTGAAAATAGCATATCATGGTATATGAGAAGACGGGCGTCTTTAAGCTCCCAGCCCAGTGTCAGATTTCAAACCTCCCTAAATACAATGGTTGATGTATTGTCTGCTGCAAGGTACATGTGAGAAAGATGATACAAAAAACAAACAAAACCAACCTCGAGGAATGGGGACTCAATGGAGTCGACCGTATCAAGGCGTGACAAGTCACAAATGTATTTCCATGATCGTCAGTTCTCAGCTAAAGAAAACTGTCAAAATTTCAAAAGGGGGCGGATAAAATCTGCTGAATGATATGAACATGACCACGTTGGAAAAAAAAAAAGTATGTGCAGATGGGGGGAGGGGGAAGAGAGTAAGCGAGAAATAGAGCCTTGTTGGCAGTATAATAGACAGAAGGGTAGAAGGAAGGAGGCGGTAGCGTACGCTACCTGATTCACTTAAACACGCCAAATTTTAAAATTCACGAGATTTACTCTCTCTCTCTCTCTGTCTCTCTGTCTCTCTGTCTCTCTCTCTCTCTCTCTCTCTCTCTCTCTCTCTCTCTCTTTTACGTAAACCAAAAAGGGGTCATGTAACTTGAGATGCGGAGATTTTAAAATATCTTAAAAACCCCGTTTTGGTTTTGCGATAGCAAGTACAGCAAACCAATCAAATTACAATGTCATAAATACAGGATAAGAAATTCAGGTACCTTAATATTTATCACGGATACATCAACATTGGGTATAAAGATAACAGTTTCAAATTTTCATAATTTCTCACAATCAGCATACCAGCACCAACAAAAATACTGTAAACACCAAAAAGAAACAGTAGCATGTTGCATACAGGCTCAATTTACATGTGAATGTGGCGCAATACATTGAAAAAATTTGTAGCGTTTTTGATACATTCTACATGCATATATGTCAGGTGATGCAGCCTGCATACGCCCTCCCCGACAGGCGCACCTATAACGCACAACATACTGAACTCGGCGCCTGTAACTATCATGAAGGACTATTGTTCCCCCAATAAAACGGATGCCACACAGAACAGAAGGGCAAGGTTGGGCAAGCTTCACCTGTGACCATATAGTACACACCTGTATGACCCATGACAAGACAATGACCATAACTGAGCTGGTAGGTGACGGCTATAAAGGCAACTCTCTCTCCCCTCTTTCTCTCTCTCTCTCTCACACACATACACACACACCGCCCTTGCCAGTCCTCCTCTCCCTTGCCCCGGCGCTTTTAGTCTTAGCACTATCTACAAGTATGCGTTTGACGTGATCACCTGGTCAAATAGCTCTAAGTCTAAGGGTACTCCAGTTTGATTTCTGTGTAAAGTGTCTCTACTATATTATTATTAGAAGCCATCCTACATACTGTGATACTGTAAATTTTTGTCTCTCTCCTGAAAAAGTCACTCCAATAGATCAGGCGAACTGCCTATAGTCTAACTGTTACGGTGTATTGTTACTGTATGTACCGTCCAGTGGTTCACAGCGCTCTCTGACCTCTGACTTCTGTTGCACTGCTACAGTAGGTCAAGTAGTCTTACTTCATCGAGTCACCAGGTAACTGGGTCATTTTTTCAAAGGACAGACACCAGCAGTTTTGTCCGATAAGAAAACCGAATCACTTCCGAGTGCAGCTGAACTAAGAGTACACTGTCCATGCAGCGAAAACACAATGCATACGTGTAATGGTAATTTGGTTGAGCAACTCACAGTGTTTTGTTGTTGCAAGCAGTATATTATTATATTTGTATCCAGACCACTAAGATTTTTTTTTTTCTTTTTCAACAGCTGAACTTTCTCAGAGCTCTCTGCTAGAATCTAGTTTTATTCTAGTATTGAGACAGTTCCAATCGATTTTTCTAGAAAACCCGAGTGGAAGTATCAGAATGGATTAAATTTCACATTCCAGTTGAAAATTCGCAAACATTAGCAGGTGGATATTGTCTGCTGATGCTGTCTATATCAAATATTTTAAGTCTTATGGTTATGTCACAGCTAGAAATATTAAAAACACAGGTGTAACAAAAACATGCCAGATATACGTCTGACATAATAATGGGCCTTGGAATGTCAGCTGTTGTTGCTGTTGTTGTTGTTGTTGTTGTTGTTGTGACTGAAGGCATAACATCACTTCGATCTAGATCTTACTTGCAGCAATTATCTATTGTAGTAAGCTGAAGTGCCTGGTGTTGTATGGGAAAGGGCAAGGCCGGCCGGGCTGATGGTGGCAAACAAACTCAAGCCACTGATATCATATTATCTACAAATATTATATTATACCTTCAAGACCCAGTGTGCCATATATGGCACATGAGCTTGGCGTTTCCGTAGCATTATGATATACAAGACTAACACTCCATTTGACAAATGGGCAGGCAGGCAACGCACTAGCGGTGAAAGAATACACAGCGCACCGAAAGGCATCATAGACGAATGCATTAGACTCCGTGAAAAAGTTGGACGATTGGCGAATCGGGCGGATTGAAAAGATCTATCGGAGATTGTATTTCGTTGTTATACACATTCTTTTTGTAAAAAAAGGGTAAAAAAAATAAAGAGGACTGATGTGTATAGTTACTTTTTGTGTATTTTGTTTACGAATTTAGGTGAAAACCGCATGTCTTTACGTTACGTAGTTCTCAAGAAATCTGTGACACAAATTTGGCTGAAGCGTTTTATTTATATAGATTATTATAATTATGTGAAAATGATAGCTCAAAGAACCAGCGTACAATATTACTACATGTACAAAGAAATAATTAGTCTATATGACAGTATGAAAGTAAAGTTGAAGAGATCTAAACCACTTACTCAAAACATCGAAAAGAACTGGGTTTTTCACTATATAACCTTTCTACTCTTGGGACTTACAGGGTTAAACATGTATACTGTCCATTTCAGTAGGCAAAATTATTGTGATCAAAGTAGATCTGGACATTAAGAGCTTAGGCCTATTGCAGTTTGTCTTCTCACTCTGTTGGAACTTCAGTTGTTTCAAAGGTTTGTTGGTTTTTTTGGGTTTTGTTTTTTTTTTGTCCTCTTCAGTTTTTTGGGATTTAAGCGATCATCAACTGACTTTCATAGACACTGCATTTTGTTATACGTGGAAAATTCTGTGTGGACGTGGAAATTTTGATTTTCCGGATTGCGATTAAGCGGCATCGAATATATGTGTGTGGAAACTAGGAAGCCTGATGTAATCTGTGTGTTTAATAGATATATCCTTTTACTCGGGACGCTTCTCTTGTACTGTAGCAGTGACGCCCCGCCCCCTCCCCCTTTCCGTATAAACCAGAACTCCGAGCCTCTACATATTGAGTGACAGCTGTATTTCTCAGATGCTCCCCTCGCCCCGTCTCCAGACCCTAGCCCCCCTGTCTAATAAGCCAAATTACTGGAGGTATATTATGGTCTGTAAGATCGGTAACAGAAAATGCGCTCCCTAATGCCCCCTTCCGCAATGGCAGTAAGAAGCAGCGAATAAGATAAGAACCCACAGGATGTCATAGGAGAACTACGCCACAGTTCTCCTCCCCTCCTCCCCTTCCTCAATCCTCCCTCCCGCACACGCACGCACGCACGCATGCACACGCACGCGCGCACACACACACACACACACACACACACACACACACTCACTCCCTCACTCACTCACTCACTCTCACACACACACACACACACACACTCAATACTTTACCTCACTGACGGACAGGACACATGTTTTGAAGCGTGAAATGAATGCCTGGATCAATTTCCGCCAAAGATTCTGCACCACATAATAATATATTATTTATATTATAGACTACACAACTATTAAGTGGCAACAGAACCGTGTCATTGATTGGCGTGTAAACTGTCCGCAAAGAACAATTAGGTCTAGAGGAAACAGCCCTCACCGCGGGGTTTTAGGGTTGCCACAGGGTGTTTACAGAATTTTGTCATGACTTTGCCAAATGGTCTAGCACTTTTCCCTATGATAATATTAATAGCATAATTAAAACCATATCGCAGAAAGTTGATTTTTTTTTTGTCACGAGAAATTTGTCTCGTGCTTTTGTACTTGTTTTCACACTGGATGACACATGAGAGAATGGCTCAGTGATTATTCCTGACCGCGAGATCATGCGATTCGCCCCACAAATCTCAAAATGCCTCCTAAAAAGTCCTTGAATACGCGCCAATTCCCCTCCCCCTCCACTTCTTTGCCCATAAATAGGAGAGAATTCGAGAAAAATTTAAAGAAATGCCCCCTCAAAATTCATAAATTCTTCGCCCAAATTTGTGACAAGGGGGAAATGTCCTCCTCCCCTCATCCCCTACATATGACCGGGGGAAACAAATAAACAGGTATTTTCACAACAAAACTAAAACAAACATGAATCGCCAATTCACTCTCAGTCTTCGTTTTGCGCGCGCGCGCGCATGCGTGCGTGCGCGTGAGTGAGTGAGTGAGTAGTGAGTGAGTGAGTGAGTGAGTGAGTGAGTGAGTGAGTGAGTGAGTAAGTGAGTGAGTGAGTGAGAGAGAGTGAGTGAGGAGAAGGGAACGGGGAAAGAAGGTGTCAAAATAATTGGTCATTTTTTCTTAACTCCAGGTATTTCACCACAGACCTGAAAATGCTAACGACAGATCCCCCCTCTTCAATTATAGCACACAGTCAAACCTCGCCCTTTAGGCATGGAAAATGTCAAAGGTGCCATGCTTATTTGCTTACTAAGTCTTATTATTATCAATATCATTGAGGTGTATATATTACCTAGGTCCACATAGATCATTCACTGATACTAGTGATACAATACTCGGAAGAGCATTCCTATAAATTTCACACATAAAACAAATGTACAGTGCTAAAGTTCTAGTTTGGAGATCTGGATTTAAGTTCACGAGATTCCAATGTATTGTACAGTACTAGGATTCAAATGCAGTTCTAATCGGGGCATAAATCCAGGTCTCCAGACGAGACTGCACGATTTCCATACTCCCACTCTAAACACACACTGAACGCGCGCCCATCTCCCCTTTATTGCACTTCAAAGTTTGCGTTAGTTGAGGGAAAAAATTCCCTCCACGCATTAACAAATCCTCCCCCAAATTTATGAAAAATGATGTAGAACTTTGTTGCAGTAGCAGTTCTGTGACTCTTTCTAAGTATCTGTCTCACAGAGGTGAAGTCTTAGTTTTTATACGATGCACTGTTTTGTACTTTGGCGTGCAATCCTCTATATCCAATCCATAAAAAGCTGCACCATAATTGCGCACCAAAGCATTCCATTATTTCGTGGGCGAAATGCGAACGCAAATTTGAACCGTAAAAACCTCTTTTATGAACCGGAAGTGTTTGGGGAACAGAAATTGTAATCGCATTATCGATTTTCTAGTAGGCCTACACCATAAGAACACATGTAAGTACATATTTATTAGATTCAGAGTATTACAGGTAAGATTACATGGGATTTGAAAACTCAAAAACAGCTATGAATCAGTGAGCGCCACACAATCAAAATATTAATCAATTTCCACACCAGACTTCTCAGTATGATTTGATATCCTAGTGCTACTGTATTCGACATTCAACGTCATTATGCAGTGGACTTTGTAACAACACCTTATGTCCTGAAGCGCCATCTGGTGCTGACAGGGAGGGTAACACGGCTAAAGTCTTTCATTAAAAGACAATACACGCAAGTAAATTTCCATAAATACAAAACCTGATCAACAGCACACCTCCATTAGATTATTTTACAGTCCTATCGTCTTCTTCATTCCAAATAACACATCTATGCTGGGAGACATCCTGAAGAGATTAATAGTTGTCTGCAGGCAGGCAGGCAGGCAGGCAGGCAGACAGACAGACAGACAGACAGACAGACAGACAGATAAAGCGTGCTTGCACAATATATATATATAACTGTATTATAAAAGCCACACCATTATACTGTACAGTACACTCAAACAAGACCAAGAAGTCATTACAGGAAAAATGAAATGAATGTGCCTTCATAAAGACTTAAGTCTTGGCGTGAGAGTCCCCGAGTCATCTGGCGGTTAGCCTCTCATGAGACTTTTTGAAACCGCTCTTCATGACTTGATTCATAATGATAAGAGCTCTTTTGCTTCATATTTCTACATGTTTCCATATATATATCTCCCTTCTCCCACCCTCCCACGCATTGTGCGGCCTTTTGCGCTAGACTATTCCTAAAATCCTAGCCCAGCAGGAAGATCGCTTGCCACTGGGGGTCTGCAAAACCCCCGTGTTTGCTCATCCGACTCAAATTTTCGTTACTGAATATCTCGCTAATGCTTACTTACAGCTGAACTAAACGCACTTGACTTTACCAAGCAGCAGCTGCACTCAGGAAGTTGGCCCCAATAGTTAGATGTATAATATAACTCAATTTAATNTACACACAAGAACCAAAGAACAGAGCAATAAATGCATCAAAAAAAAAACAACATGTAGGATAATAAAGAAGTCAGTTGCGTCTCCTAAAGGAACACCCCACTTGTATTGCGCTGTTTTGTATTGCGTTGCGTTACGTTGCGTTGCGTTGAGCTGTGTTGTATTGTATTGTATTGTATTGTATTGTTGTGTTGTGTGTTGTTGTGTTGTGTTGTGTGTTGTTGTGTTGTGTTGTGTTGTGTTGTGCTGTGTTGTGTTGTGTTGTGTTGTGTTGTGTTGTGCTGTGCTGTAATAAAATGTAATCACTCATAAGTGTGTCAGGAATGATCCTATGGTTATAAAACTTATAAGGGGTCATGTACATGTAACATACGGGAATGGGCTATTGTTACGTGGTCAATTGCCAGAAAAAAAAATACTGCTTGAAATGGGACAAGGTAAGGCAAAAGTGAAATTTCAAAAGTGTGGCATTCGGTGTATTGTCTTGCGTAACTTACAACTTTGCCGTTTTCAAAAGATTTAACCAAGTTTTTACACATTTCCACATAAATTGCACATCTTTAGTGGAGAATGTATGTGTAACGCATGAGAATGTTGGCACAAATCACAGCTCAAAACTTGTAATCTAACCTTAGGTCCTAGCATTTTGAGAATCATTATCTATTCTTTATTGTAAGAAGCATCATTAATATAAAAGCTATCATACCTGTGCTCAAGTTGGGTAAACCATTGATACACTTTATTTTGAGTGAAACACATGAGTTCTTTCACACAAAGTAACCACCTATTGAGCTCGTTTCCAGTTTTCGAGTCACGACCATCCCCATATGAAGTTTTGAATAGCTTCCCAAAAGATTCAGGTCTCTGACAAGTTTCTGCCCAAGAATCACAATGCAAAGGACTATCCCAAAGCCACTTCCATTTAACAATCCTTTCTTACAAAGTTTATAATAAATATAACGTATACATAGACCGTTTGTGGTAATTTTCTTCTCTTATTTAAAATCTTGACCCCCAGCTCGCCCTTTCCAAACAGAGTTCGATTCATTCTTGGCTCTTTTTGGTATGTGAATTGGCTCCAGCTTGAAAAAAAAGTCTGGCAGTTCTGGTTTCAATGTGTTATAGACTGAAATTAAAATGACAAACAACATGCTATAACTTTCATAACAATTAGTTTATTTAATTTTCTATATAAAAAAAAAAATTAAAAAATCATGGATTTATGCACTGGTTTTGGCATATCACAAGATATTTCTGTTCAAATTTGAAGCAACCCCACAATCTGTCACATTTTGGCAGTTGACCATGTGGGATCGTAAAAGACCTCACAGAGTACAAGAAGGGTAGTAATTTACAGCAGTACTTGTAGTGAAGGTTAAATATACTGGTGCACTAACACTTTTTATATTCTACCTGATACTCAGTCTTAATGCTTTAAGCATTAAAAGTGTCTATTCTGACATAATTTTAATAATACTGGGTAGACAACATTTCAATACTGCAAGGATGGCAAAAATGTCATCAAAACTAACAAAATGATATCGTGCTAGGGTGCTTCTAATTTCTTTTCCTTTTAGCAGTACTTCTGGTTCAAACATTTTCATTTTAAGACGTGTGCTGTAACTTTGACAAAAATGTGTCATTTTCTCATCCGGGCAAAATCAGTATACATGGAGAAATCCTGTAATTTCAAACTTTTGTCCACTGTTGCGACATACAACAAATAGTAACCTCCTCATTCCTGGTTTATGGTCTTCAGATCAGTAACTTTCAACCTGTAACTGAAATAAATTTCCCTATCACATTTTCTGCCAATTTTACATAGCAATCTGAGCATTACTACAGAAGTCAGCGGTCAGTGACAGCTGCAGTGAATCACCAAGCCTTTTCAAGACAGGAGTTCAAATTTGTGGCCCTTTCCCTTTATCCCAAAGACTCTACCTCAAGTCTTGTTGCATGTTGTATTCTGTGATCACAAAATTTTAGGCACATAAATAAATGTAACCTCACCTGTAATATCAATCAGTTATGAGGATGTAAAAAGGAGAGTGGAGAGGGAAATGATGGGAGAAAGACATCTTGTTCCCATAGATGATACAAAAGTAAAATTTGGACCCCCATCCTTCCTTCTCATGCTGTCTCTGTGTGTGACCCCTTTTCCCTCCCTGACTCTTCCCCACACAACAAAACAGAAAGTTTGCTTTCATTCCCTTTTCCTTTTCCCAATTTTCTCCCATTACCCCACCCTCTGACTATAATCCTCTTTTTGCCCTAAGCTTCCTTTCTCTTCTTTCTCTTCACCCTTGAAACTGCGCCTGCTTTCCCTCTCTACCCTCTGGAACTCCTGGTCAGCCATGTTATGTTAGATCTACAAATTTTTACAGTCCCGCACAAATCCTTCAACTAATTACAAAAAGAAAAAAAGAGTTGAAATCAAGCTTCAAGGTTCCCTCAAACACACCTTTCAGGTATGAAGATGCCAATAGCACCTGGCATAAAAATATGCAATTTTAAATAGTTCCTATAAAATCAGAATATTGGCCATGGGGAGGGGGGGAAGGGGTTAATTTTAATTTCAAAGGCTTAGATAGGTGCAAATATATGTGTAGACTCAGAATAGGTGAGATTTAGTCACTCAAGTATATAATTTGTGATTGTTGCTAGGTGGGTAAGGTTACCCTGTTTACTGAGTGAAAAGGCCTAAAATATTAGGGTGTCTGCTTCACTGCCTAAGTTCTCAAAATCTAACTGGTTCAGGTGCATTTTTCTTTGTGTCAAAATTTGGAGGAAGAGCTAAACTACATATTTGGAAAGTATTTTGAAACGGCACCCCAGGATAAGTTAATGAGAGGTGTAAAACCTAATATAGCCAACAGTGAAAAATACATTGGCATCTTTATACCTTCAGACTCAAATTTATATCAATGCTTTAGATATTCCTCAAAATCCAGTAACTCAAACTTTTAAGTTGAGCTGGCCCTGAAGAATTTGGACTTTTTTTCTGAAGGGTGATCCCAGCTTTATTTTCCTTATTTCAAGTGATCGACACTGATTCCTCCAGTATCTGCCAAGTGTGGAAACTCATAATTTTTTGTAGAAATTCCAAAACAGCCAATTTCTATGCTTAGGTGTCAAGCCTTTTTGGCTAACTAGACTACAAAGTAAACATAGAAAATGTTTCGCAATTAGGCAGATCAGCCCACTGTCCGGAGCGTTTTCTTCTCTTCAGCTTTCTCCACGCCAGGCTTGGCAAATATTGGAGTAATCAGTATCGATTACATGAAAATATCGAGAAATTAGTCGGGCCACGCTTTTAACAAGTCGCAGAATTCGACTGTACTGACTATTCTGATCTCAATGGCGTTGTATTGGTCTTGCGTCATTAAATTTAGTTGGGTCGTGATACAGACTTGCCACTGGATGGACTTTGCTTTGCTTACTAAGATAGCAACAATACAATTTATATATAGACCTAAGCTCTTTTCCAAGTGCGATCCGACTAATTTTCGATATTTTTTCATGTAATGAATACCGATTATTTCAGCATCTGCGAAGTCGGGAGAGCTGAAGAGAAGCACAGTCATAACATTTGGCAAATCTGCCCGACTGGCTTCAGTCTCTGAGTTTATTTTGTATGTACCCAGTAAGGCTTTGCCCCCAAGCACATAAATTGCCTATCAGTTCCCAGACTTGGCAGACACTGGAGTAAATGGAACCCAAAACATGAAAATATCGAAGACTTAGCCAGGACCGCGCTTGTAGGCTAAGGGAGTCCTGGAGCCACGCCCCGTTCAGAAACCTGGCGGTGGACAGTATAGCTCTGAATAAAACGTTTGACCACTGGCCCGTTTGCTTTCTTCACGTGGGAATTTTAATTTGGCTTATATGATTAGTCTTGATTCTAGATGTCGACTTGATGGATCCCTCTCGGGACAGCACCGTTATGCCTATGGCAATGATACTGTTCATTGTCTTAGACTGGTTGACTTTATCTCTAGTCTACTCTATTACAGCCTCTCTAGTCCTAACGGCCGATTAATCAAAGAATTAGTCAAGACTAGACTAGTCTAATTCCTCTCAATCAAACTGTGACATAGACTAATACTAATACGTTTTTTTCCCCCCGTGTCTCTCTTTTCTTGCTTGATCTTCACCCTCAAGTTGAAGTGCAAACTGACCACACATGAATTTACATTAGATTTCGGCAGTCTAGTCTAGTCTCTATACTATGCCAAGAGATGAGTCAGTCTGCGGCCGTGTGCGAGAGTTCAACAAAAAACGCACTTCACATGAAT
Organism: Ellobium chinense; assembly: GCA_033807755.1. Taxonomy (NCBI): domain Eukaryota; kingdom Metazoa; phylum Mollusca; class Gastropoda; order Ellobiida; family Ellobiidae; genus Ellobium; species Ellobium chinense. The sequence continues at coordinate 50,869 of JAWQUT010000608.1, read as the reverse complement.
GAAAGAAGAAATCCATAAACCTACCTTTCGGTCCTGTCTGAAGAAGCTGAGACGCAGCCGACCTGACAGCAGACGACAAAAGACACGAGGTTGTTCTAGTAGTGGCCATGGTTAGTTTCGTAGACTGGGAACACAGCGGTCCTAACTCTCTCTCAATGAGGGATCTGGAAACACCGTGGAATGCAGGGAGTTTCTATTTCTACGAACGCAGGGGAGGCACCCAAGTTAACTTGCTGATGCAGCGTTAGAGTGTGAAGACGGAAGGGGAGAGACAGAAACAGGCAGGCGTGATACTTGAGACAAAGTGGACACGTGGAACCCTCAGAGAAGTGCCGGTAGAATAAAAGACCAAAGTCAGTTGTCACTACGACAATACAACCACACTCTGCCAGCGGCCGCTGTGAAACATTCAATGATCCAAGCGACCTCGATTGCCGCCAGAGCTAGAATCGATCAAGGCTGCCACTCCGCGAACTCATGGCACGATAACGAAGCTAACCAATCAGCGCTCACGTTTTAATACGACCCGAAATTTTATATCAGGGGCTTTCCCAACCTCGCCTCGAGATCGTGACATTAGAGGGCTAAGTACTACCGTATTCCCTCTTCTGAGCAAACGTCTGTAATTGTAAAGCTGTTGCTCAATGAAGGCTAGGTATTAACCTTCCATTTTGACGAACCGTTTATAAAACGTCGAATACGTAAAGGTGGCAAAGAGGTAAACGAAATGTCGAGCTCTTTTTTTTTCACAGAGTTGATTAAACAGCTATCTAATAATTACTTACTATGATATTAATTATAATATTTTATCATCTGCCATGTTTCTCAGTTCAGTTAATTTAAAGGGACAGGGATAGCTATCTGCTTAACAGTTTCAAAACTCGGCAGTATTTTTTCATAAATTTTCAACCCCTTACACATTTCTTTTGCCCGAGCGCTTCCGAGAAAATGCAGCTTGAAAGTCGGAATCTTCACACCGTGCCGGCCGCCATGACTGGTCGTCAGGTCAGCGCGGGAATGAGGCGTGACGTCAGAAAGCGAGAGGCAAGCCGGTCGTTATGCAAAGAGAATTATCTAGACGCAATAACTTTCGTTGGCTATAGAAGATGTTATGCCTTTGTTTCTTTCATTTCTCGTCGAGAAAAGTCTTTTGTTAAACTGTGTAAAACGACTGCCCGACTTTGATCGCAGTGCTGTAGCCTTAGAAAAGGGAGGATAAATATTTGAGAAAAAGGAACATATTATGTTTGACCATTGAGTGAGTCGCTTTATTAATGTTTGCACCGCCTTTTTATTGTTGTCTGGTGTGTGCTTTAGTGAGCTGTCATTGGCTTAAGATTCTGACAAAATAAAATTGTCATTTGCTTGAGGTGTACTTTCAGATAATTTGGACGCACCCACAGTCAAATTCTCTGTACTTAGGAGCGGCGCTAGTTGTGTCACTAGTCATAAATCAGTCAAAAGGCTTTCGAGAGCAGTTAAAAATGGGGGCACATGGACGTGAAAATTATTTTGCCCTTTTTATTTTGGTCAGAGATTACCACGGCAATAGAATATCCGTGAAAACTTTTGTAGTTTTGAAAGAAAGAATCCATCCAGATATGAAAAGAGAGAGAGAGAGAGAGACAAGAGAGAGAGAAGAGAGAGAGAGAGAGAGAAGAGAGAGAGAGAGAGAAAGAGGGAGGGAGAGAGAGAAAGAGCAGCTAAGATTCTTTTGTCCCCTGAGTCACCTGCCTTCTCGCTTTTTGTCAATACCAACTCAGGCTCTCACTTTCTTACTGCTTCTTNCTCTCTCTCTCTCTCTCTCTCTCTCTCTCTCTCTCTCTCTCTCTCTCTCTCTCTCAACCCTAAAGACATTGTGAATGTAACGTCTTTGCTTCACCCCTGTAACTGTGCCCACCCATTTCTCCCTCTCCCTCCCCCTCCCCATCTCGCAACTGTTGCTATGCTCAACATGGCATACCCA
>JAWQUT010000608.1:27165-38731 GCA_033807755.1 Ellobium chinense | reverse complement strand
TTTCTTTAAACACTGAATGATCCATTATGTGAGGGTGCCATTTTCACCCTTGAAGAACGCTGGCAACAAAAGCCTTTTTATGAAAACAAAGAGCCAAATCTAATAAGGTCGATCTTGTTGATATACAGGAGGATAGATCTAGCCAAGCCGAACCTGAAAAACTCGCCAGGAAAGCGCCACCAAACCTTCATACGTAGCCAAAAAGAAGCCAACTTTTAAAACAAAAAAATGCAGTATCAAACATTTTGACACCAGCCACATAAATTATCACCACCGTCTCCATCATCATTGCTATCACACCAACATGACACTAACAATACTAACATTACAACTACTATCACCAGTACCACCAGTACCATCGCCACTACTATCACATGTACCACTAATACCAACACCACTACTATCACATGTACCACTAATACCATCACCACTACTATCACATGTACCACTAGTACCATCACCACTACTATCACATGTACCACTGGTACCATCACCACTACTATCACGTGTACGTACCACTGGTACCATCACCACTACTATCACGTGTACCACTGGTACCATCTCCACTACTATCACGTGTACCACTGGTACCATCACCACTACTATCACGTGTACCACTGGTACCATCACCACTACTATCACGTGTACCACTGGTACCATCACCACTACTATCACGTGTACCACTGGTACCATCACCACTACTATCACGTGTACCACTAATACCATCACCACTACTATCACATGTACCACTAATACCATCACCACTACTATCACATGTACCACTGGTACCATCACCACTACTATCACATGTACCACTGGTACCATCTCCACTACTATCACGTGTACCACTGGTACCATCACCACTACTATCACATGTACCACTAATACCATCACCACTACTATCACATGTACCATTAGTACCATCACCACTACTATCACATGTACCACTAGTACCATCACCACCACTACTATCACATGTACCACCAGTACCACCACCACGGTATATTGTCAGTAGTACCACTCCCACTATCACCATCGCTTATACTACAGGTACTACTCTACCACTACTTATATCACCAACATGATGGTACTACTGTACTTCCATCATCCATGTTGCCTATACTACTATTATCCCTGCTGTCAGTACCACTGCTAATATTACCATAAACATCACCACTACCACCATCAGCATCATACAACCACTACTACAACCACTCATCTCATATCACTGCGGCCACGATTAGTACCATAACCATCACTATCATTACCACAATTAACGCCACCGTTGCTACAATTAGTGCCACCACTACTGCTGTTACCACCACAACTACCACCACTACCACAACTATCACCAGCATCACCACAATTTCCGCCATCATACTACCATAACTGCCGCCACCATAACCACAACTGCCGCCAATATTACCACATCTACCTCCACTACTACCACAACTGCCTCCATCACCAATCTTACTACCACCACCGTTAAAACACTACCACAAATACCACTACCATTTCCACAACTTCCGCCGCCACCACCACCACATCGACCGCCACCACTATCACACCATTCGCCATCACCACCGTTACTGCCACAACCATCACTACTATATGCTACCATCACTACTATATATACTACCACCACAACTAGTACGACGCTGCCCTTCCACGGGTTGGATGATGTTATTAATAGTGTCCGTACACCACACCAGTCCACAATGGCTGGGCTGAGACAGGACTAATTAGTCTAATGATATCCACACTTAGTTCAGTAGCTGAACTCAGAACAAAGACAGAAACAGATTTCTAGTGGTAGTTGTGGTGGTGGTAGAGGTAGGCCAACACTTATGGCGATGGGGGCATTGCCATCTTATCATCATCATCATCATCATCATCATCATCATCATCATCATTTGTTTCACACAAAATAAAATATAATAGCGTCTACCAGTGTCCTACTATACAATTTTATTTAAATTACAAAAAGAAGCACACAATAAGAAAATGTCAAATTTTCGGAATTGAAAATTCCTTCATCAGGAATAATAATAATAATGATAAGGAAGAAACGTCATCATCATCATCATCATCATCATCATCATCATCATCATCATCATCATCAACATCATTATCATTGCAAGCACAGATTTCATTAGACTCAAGATCATCCAAATACCGCAACAACAATGGTATACGCAATCGCTGCATTAATGTGAAACTACATAATGTATATTGTCCGTATCGAAACCACTACCCATATCACTATTACCCACATTACCATATTCACCATACCATCACCACCATCACACACATTATAAGTACCCACACAGTCACCACTCACACCACCATTACCCATACTACCCACACTACTACCACCGACACTACCACAACTTATACTACCATTACCCGTATTACCACCACCTACCCAACCACCACAACCATTATCGCTAGCAACACCACCACACCAGCCACAGCAAAAACATTGCAGCACAAGACAACACTTCGTGTCCAACAGAAAATAAGGAAACAACAACAACAACAACGACAACAATAACAACAACAACAAAAACTACAGCAGCAGCAGCAGCAACAATAAGAACAACAACAACAAAAGCAACAACAACAAAAAAATGTTATCAATAAACAGATGACAAATTTTCTTTAATTGTTTCTTACTGAATGTCGTAGACCACAGCAATCTTTGCACATACACAAAACAGAGTAGATCTAATGCAGGAACTTGCTTGTTTTCATTCGTTATAATAATAATAATAATAATAATAATAATAATAATACAAAAACACCAAAAAACAAACTAAAGTATTCCTCTTTGCAGCTCTGACATAACATTCCAGTGTAAATATTTGCATTATCATTGGCTTCATCATGATGTCAAATGTCAAAAGTAAAAAAAAAAAGAGAGAGATAGAGAGGGAAAAAGAGAGAGAGAAAAAAAAGGCAGATGTGTCATCAAAAACTTCTTATAAACTGAGCACTTGTTTACAATACTATAAAGATAATAATAATTAATAATATGGCACTAGGTATAACTTTTGTCTAGAATCGATTCATTCTGTCACCCTTTTGACCATCTTTCATGTGTAGGAACATCAAAGAATTGCCTCGAGTCATCTTTCACTTGAAACGAACTGGCTCATAATCAAAGTGTTTTCCCAGGCTGCGGTCTATGATAAAAAGGCACATACACCAGATTATGATTTAGAGTAGATACGTGCCTTCTGTATGTCATAAGGTGGCAGAGTGGCACTCGACAACTGATTAAATGAGTTTTAATGAGAAAACGATAATGAGAAGCGCCAGTGCCTCTTGTATCTTCATTTTCATTTTCTCGAGTGCAATCTGCCACCGGTCGCCTCCCCTTACATAGTGCAATGTCGGCCATCTTGGTATGAAATACTTCCGTCAGCACAAAGCTCTATGGTTACAACTTCCTGTTATTGGAGTATGCGTGATTCACGTCATATCTGAATCAAGGGCAAAGTGATGAGGGGCTGATAAAAATAAAACCTTCAAGAACTAAGTACAGTAGTTGTATTGCACCGGTTTAGGTATTAAACTCAAGGATCAAAATAATATGGCACATCGACCTCTCTTAATGTAGTCCGTCTATTGAGTAAAAGAAAATGGATCTAAACTATATTCGTCCATAATAATGTATCAAGTCATATTCCACTAAGAAGGTCGCAATGCAGATTTCGGAATCGTTTTGTTTAGAATTTCATGCCTGTTCCAGAAAGATTTTCAGAATCCTTAGAGGAGCTCAAAATATTTGAAGATGCTGCAAGTTTGCAAGGACCTGGGTGCACGCAGACCACTAAAATGGTTGCACCCCAGGTCATTTTCTTCTTGCAATCTCATGTTTTTATTGTGGAACATGACTTCATACGTCAGTTAGGACGGTACATAACATTCGCCACAGACATAGGCACTTCGCTGATCTCAACTGAGCGAGCTTTTTAGGAGAGGGGAAACACTGCATTAGACAATACAACAACAGCAATAGCAACAAAAAGAGCGAATCGCAAGTTTTGGTGCTGCTTTTTCTTAATCAATGACTCTGTGACTTCCTTTATCTGTAACAAGACTAACACTCCATTTTACAAATGGGCAGCCAGGCAACGCACCAGCGGCGAAAGAATACCTAGCGCACCGAAAGGCATCATAGACGAATGCATCAGACTCCGTGAAAAAGTTGGACGATTGGCGAATCGGGCGGATTGAAAAGATCTATCGGAGATTGTATTTCGTTGCTATACACATTCTTTTTTTTTTAAAAGGGTAAATAAAATAAAGATGAGCAATGTGTATAGTTACCTTTCGTGTATATTTCTACGAATTTAGGTGAAAACCGCATGTTTTTTTGTTACGTAGTTCTCAAGAAATCTGTGACACAAATTTGACTGACGCGTTTTAACACGAATAGCCCAGTCTGCAAACTGTGTTTCTCCGAGATACGAACGCTGCCTTTGACTGTGACGATATGTACATATAACATTTCATTCAAAAGGCAGCTGGCAGGAGAATTCTCGTAGTTGTGTATGGCACTGTCATTTCAATTGTGTAAATATATGAATTAAGAACACATTTATCGTTCTAAAACAAGTAAGTAAACATTATCAGATAATATTTAATACAAACCACTGAAGTTTACATTATTAAATCAGTTTTTGCCTACGTAGAAAAACATCAAGTACAAATTAAATACATGTGGACGCTGTTATTATAGTAAAGCAATGAGCAGGAAGGTGCTAATCCATATCCAGGTGGATCAGTAACAACAACGACATAACAACAACAACAATTACAACAACAACAACAACAACAAATCATCACTACCAACGACAGTATCAAACCACAGTTATATTATGACCAACAACGGTTGAAAACGATTTGATGACCTCATGGCCAATACTTTTGTAGCCCTGTTTTAGTTCTGATATTCTGAGGTCAGTTGACGACAGGAGAGAAGTTTGGCTCCGAAATTTACTGCAAATCTCGTTTAGAACTGTAACTACACAACAGGACCTTATATACACCCGAATCTCAAATACAGTGGAACCTCGATAGTAAGAACACATTTTTTATTAAGTAAATTCTGTTATTAAGTATGAATTTCCCAAGAACGGATTCATTATTATTTTATCATTTAACTTTCAATCTTCTGGTGGACCCTGTATTAAGTATACCTCAATATTAAGTTTACCTTTACCATGAACCAAGACATACATTATATTCAGGTGCTACTGTACTCGGCACATCTGCAGTGACGTCATGGTGCTCCGCTCTCGACTTGTTTACTTTCTAATAGATCAAAAAGTTTTTCACCACATATCAAACACCACAACAAACTCAACATTGTGGACTTGTTTCCTGAAATCTGAGCTGGCGAGGTCCCTCTGTATCACTGACAGTTAAGGACGAAGATGACAAGTGAAATAATAATAAGATAGGGTTATTTTGGCTGGACAGCCAGACCATCCTGTTAAGAGTACTTTGGCTGGAAAAATGAAGGGTAAGAGTTTTGTATGTGAGAAAGCTCAGGCAACATGCTTCTATTCCCTTTAAAAAAAAAAAAGAAATTATTTATGAACTGGTTCAAGCGTAGGTTGAGTCTTTCTTCAAAATCTGAATCTGAGAGATAATTCATGGAGTTAAAGAGCAGGTTGCCAGTATGAGTGAATTTTAGTATAAAACATTATGATGAAAATTCGGGGGGTCAGATAGAGGAGATATCTCGGATGATGTTTGCCTGCGGTTAAAAAAAAAGAAATACCATGCAGTCAGATTACTGCGTACCGCCAAAATACTGCCCACAGCCATATTACTGCACACGGCCAAAATACTCTGTACAGCCAAAATACTCCGTACAGCCAATATACTATGTAAGGTGTATTCTGGCTGCCCACCCAGTTCATTCCGCCGATAGTGATACTATGTTCTTTTCTACCGCAGTGTCTTTTCACAAGAGAGATAGCAGAAAATATGTAGAGTATACATAGATCTAGACTTAAACAAATGCAGTGCATAGTTTGATGCTGACACAGTTCCAAAGATCATGAAGTTAAATCTAGACAACCTCCTAGTGGTCGCTCTAGCATTATTTCTGTTGGTAAATATATTTCATTCATTACCAAAACAATCCATTTTCTTTTTTTAAAACACTGGGGCAGTATTTTCAAATTTCTATTCATTCTTGATTCTCATTAAAGGTGAAAGTGGAGAGCTTGTCAGTGGTCTTTATCCCGCCGATCACGTGACGTCCTCTAGCCACGGTTGGCTGCTGATGACCTTTTCCACCAACGCCACAAGCCACGTCGTATGGTGCGAGGTAAAAATCTGTACAGGAAAAAAAAGGCAGATAATCGAAACTACATGATTAAACTATGAATCTTGAATCTACGAAACTATACTATACATCAATTAATGTATGTTATGATATGATATGAAGCTAGAAGTGTACATATTTTATTATACAACATTCACATATTGTTGTCTTTAAAGGAATTTCTGGGACCTACGGCATTTCAACTTACAACATTACTTAAAGTGTAATGTGAAAGGCTAATTCTTCGGCTGATACCAGTGACAACATTAGTGACCAAGTCAGTTTGACATAATCTTGTTCATATTGACGAATAAAATGCACTCCANGGGGGATATCGTCTTGTCTAGAATTTTAGGTCGTTGCAGGTGACGGTATCGACATTCAAGTACGCCCTGATAAAGGTAAAGGGCGACTACACACCATCTCATTCTTCTCCAAATTTGGGACATATATGAAATACGACGGTATGGATCAGCAGGGAATTTATGTAGTTGAATTTTTAAGCTTTTTCAAGCCCACATGACTGTTTATATAGCTCAGGTACCACCAAAAGAACAAGTACATAATCTCAAAGCTTAATGACCTCAGAACTTCAAATTCTTTTGAAGTCTGTACACATGAACAGATTAAGTTCAGCCTTGCCCCCCAAGCATTTATTTAAATCATCCTGATGATATTTAAAGAAAAAAAAAGCTAAGACACGAGTTAATAAACGTATATGCAATCATAATGAAATCTGATATACACAGTTGAAATCTAATACCATAAGTTTCGTCATTGCTGAGTTGCAAGAAGGTTGCATTTTTTTCTTTTTAGAGAAGCTTCATAGTTTAAACAATTTATGTCTTTTGTTGTTGTTGTTGTTTTTTAAATAAAAGTCTATGCTATTGCCGGTGGTAATTTAAGCTGGTTTGAATTAAAGTTATTTTTTTAAAAAATGAGCTTCAGGGTCGAAACTCAAGCCACGCTTTGTTATCTGCCCGGCCCTTGTACGCCCTGTCAGTGTTCAGACATGGCAATTCCATTCGAAAAACGGATGAATTTGAATTGACAATAAATAACCACAAGAATAAAAAGACCGTCCCTTCATGAATATTAACATAGAGAATGAATGACTCTTTTCAAAATAATACTTTTTGCTATTCTTTATGGCTACACAATCAAGCTGGAGCGCCGTCAGGTCTGAGCACTCACCGTGAAAAGAGTATGGCCGCTAGAAGTCCTAAAGGCAGATGTCGCAAATACATCTCATCACCGACACGACGCAAGGTTCCTGCACACTTCCGGTGGTGCGCAAAGGCTCCATTGCGCATGTAGGTGATGGTGCTGTAGCGCATGTTGAAATGGATGCTGTGAAACTTCTGCACCATTCTGTAAGATAAAGGACAATATGGGCATTTTTTTTTACACATTTTCATCTACAGGAAACACGAGGAGGTAAGTTTTCAAGCAGTATGGCCGAATGGTTACGACATCGGATTCTAGTTCGAGGGGTCGTGGGATTCATTTCCGACCACTCTTGGTGTAAATGTCTCTTAAAAGTATGTCATTCACATTTTTTTCTCAGTTTAACCATCTGTAAAATGAGTATCTGGCTAAAGGCGGTGAAAGGTGTTGTTAGAATGCTAGTGCACTGTATACTGCCCAGGGAACTGAGAATGTTCTTAAGTGATCTGGTCTGTCGCAGTAATATTACTGAGAAGTCGCGTGAGTGGATATGAGACATATAAACCTCAGAATCATTATCGTTATTATTACCGTTATTATCTTTATTACTCTTATAATGTGTGTGTGTGTGTGTGTGTGTGTGTGTGTGTGTGTGTGTGTGTGTGTGTGTGTGTGTGTGTGTGTGTGTGTGTGTGTGTGTGTGTAAGTGTTTTATAGAATTGTCACTGTTGAGAAAAAGCATAAACAACTTAGGAAAAGACATGCTGAGAAAATGTGTGAGAAGGGCACATATAAACTCGCTCTCTGTTGTTGGAAATGTGTTTCATGTTTTTTTGAGCTGTTGCATAGCCATCGCATAGGTAAGTACTCGAAATTTTGCGGTCGTGACACAAACTATCCAGTTGCCAATGTGTGCTAAATCTCAAATACGTAAAATTTGATTATTTTTCTTTTTTAAGCACCCGATATGTAAGTAAATTTTTACGAATAAATAAATAAATAAATAAATAAATAAATAAATAAATAAATAAATAAATACTCACTTGTTTTCTGCTAAGGTTNTGTGTGTGTGTGTGTGTGTGTGTGTGTGTGTGTGTGTGTGTTTGTATTATAGAATTATCACTGTTAAGAAAAGGCATAAACAACTTAGGAAAAGACATGCTGAGAAAATGTGTGAGAAGGGCACATATTATAAACTCGCTCTCTGTTGTTGGAAATGTGTTTCATGTTTTTTTGAGCTGTTGCATAGCCATCGCATAGGTAAGTACTCGAAATTTGCGGTCGTGACACAAACTATCCAGCTGCCAATGTGTGCTAAATCTCAAATACGTAAAATTTGATTATTTTTCTTGTTTACGCACCCGGTATGTAAGTAAATTTTAACGAATAAATAAATAAATAAATAAATAAATAAAATAAATAAATAAATAAATAAATAAATAAATAAATAAATAAATAAATAAATACTCACTTGTTTTCTGCTAAGGTTCAGTCGTATTCTCTGCGTGTGAGTCCTACTTTGGGTTATCTAGACTGTCACAAGTTCGAGAAACGCTCACTTTTGACTCTTGATACTCTCGATGAAGAATGAGGTCAAATTCCGATCGGCTCTGTACACAAAAGCTCAGAAATGACCAATTTCTCGACCGGACATACCACGTTTTATAGCGGAGAAAGGCGATCAGGGTATTGAGCTACCAATCGATCAATAATTGGCTCTGATTGGTTACATGGGCCGCGAAGCTCATGTAAGCACACCTTTGATTAGTCAGTCCTACTGGAATCGGGGTCAGCCTTGGACGAGAAGGGAAGTAGATCTGGGCCAGTGCCGTAGTCAACTACTCCAAACCTTTTTCACACCTAGAATAGTAACACCATGAAGTCGACTTCGCTTAATAACAATCCTCTTATTCGCACCTCCGCCTATCTGCAACACCATTCTATTCAGAGTTGATAAGTCCCAACTATAACATTGACTTTATTTTTTATTATTCCTAATCACTTTGAACAGACATAAAATAATTGGAATGAAATCACAGTTTGAGGTTTGAAAAAATGTGAAGATGTGGCAAACAACAGAATGTAACGTCCATCAAAACTTAAAAATAAAAAAAAATAAAAAAACACTGGTCCGCTTAATTGCGTTATTCGTTTAATCGCAGTTTTTCTGTGATTTTGTGAATGTGAGATGACGAGATTTCGACTGGTCAGTATAGTTCTATAGCAAGATCTTAATGCTGTGGTGAGCCGGAGATAAAAATAGTTTTTCCCAAAATTCCAGAGGACACTTCTTCGCTACCATCAAATATTCTCTTGCTCTTTATCAGTGATTAATCAGTCGCCCTTTCATCACTGCCATCATCGTTACCATTATCATCATCATCATCATCATCATTATCATCATCATCATCATCATTATCAGCAGCAGCAGCAGCAGAGACAATTTCGTTACGTGAACTGATGCCAAATTAGCTTGCCCGCCGTTATCACCTTCTTCACAATCTCATCATCATCATCATCATCATCATCAACATCATCCTCATGGCAATGAGCTCCAGCCACACATTTATCTGATATATCGAGAGGGGGCGTGTAGAGGTTCCTCCTACGCCCCTCATTTTTGCAGTACAGCCTATACAGAGTACATCTCTTGACTCATTTCTTCATTACTATTATGCTGGGCCTGCTCTAGAACTGAACTGGGCTGTAAGTTATACACTTACGTAACCGGCCCCTGTGAACGGTTTCTAGAACTGATCTGGAGTGTAACTTATACGCTTACATAATCGGACTAGCAGAAAGTGTGTCTGGAACTGGCGCTACGTTTTGGAATGGTCTCAAGGGGAGACAATAGTAAGAGCTCCGTACTGACTGACCTCATTTAACTCCCTTGCCATGGTCGACCTACGCGGTTTGATGTTTGTCTTCTGCCCCACATACGCGGTTTGAAGTGTAGAGTCCATAAATGCTATACATTATTGAGTAGTAAAGCTAGACGTATATACCATGTCTCGGCGAGAATGTCTGTGCTGTGCCGTGTTCGGATGGTCGTCTAGTCTAGACTAAGGCAGATATTTCATTCCAAGTGAATACCCATGTCTACTCCGTTTTCTCAAGCATAATAATAAAACTTTTGAAGATCGTGTCAGAAGAGTCAAGCACAAATAAACATTTTGCCCAAATGAAGATAAAAATGATCAGCCGTACTATGCAATCTGAATACCAGCTAAGTTATATTCTTAACTGTATGGCCCAAACTGCATCAAGGCGTCCACAATAATTATTAAATACTAGTGTACCTGTCCTGGAAGAGACGCGTAGGGGGAGGGGGCAACTAGATTCGATATAAACATACAGGCTGTTATTATATATTTCATCTATATATATGCATTAAGAAATCTGGCCACACAATTTGATATACGATATAGCATAGGACTCCGTCTCCCCACCTTTTGAATATGTATAGACTGCAAACCGCTGTACATAATAGCGACATATAGTACTGCAACATAACGCAACGTAATTGAACATAATAGCTTGTGTACTGCACCGCCTGCTCACCACTCTGCTTGCGTATGGCTTAGTGCACCGCAGCGCACACTTTGATGAGATGGGTTCAGATAACAATTTCCATAGACTGCAATAACCTCAGTCCCTTTATTCAAGCACAGAAGGACCTATTTAATCCCATGAGGCACCATGGGGTCACCTGAAACCGCCTATACGTGCCCTGCATTTCCTTCCTCGCTATTTCAGGATGTCTTGCAAAGTTTGAGACCCGTACTGGAAACGATGTGAATTTCTATAATGAACAAAGAAACAAATTAGTAATTCCGCCACTGAATTTCATTTTGTCAAATATTAGATACATTACTATATACTATATTTATAGTATGAAAATCAGCGGGATCTGTGTTTAGTTGCTTATTAGCATGGCCAATTTAAAAAAATCATGAATATTAATGTTTTGATTTCACTAGAAGAAGAGGAAGTAAAAAAAGAGGAAGAAGATAAATGCCAGTCCAGTCTTTCCGGCAAAAGAGAGAGAGAGCG
>JAWQUT010000608.1:6232-27146 GCA_033807755.1 Ellobium chinense | reverse complement strand
TGGGGGGGAGGGGGAAGGGAGAGAGAGGAGAGGGGGGAAAAGAGATGGACAAGAAGAGAAAGAGTAATAGAAAGAGAGAGTAACACACACACACACACACACACACACACACACACACACACACACACACACACAGGGAGAGAGAGAGAGAGAGAGAGAGAGAGAGAGAGAGAGAGAGAGAGAAACAGACAGAGAGAGAGAATGGAGAGAGGAACTATTTATGTCTATGGTGAGGCACGATGATGCTGGAGGTCCGCCTGTCCCTCCTTCCCCATTCCACCCGACCTCCTCCCACAAAAGCGTTTGATCCGCCCCTGTGGGCTGGAGGGCTGGAAGTGCTATAAGGCCACGCAGACCAGAAATAGGACCCTAGATTTCCCCTCTCCTCCCTTCCCTCTCTCCCCCCCCTCTCCCCTTCACCCCCCAAACCGCTCCTCAGACCCGACGATCTGCACTGAAATGTGTACAGTATAATATCTGGGTTGTGAGTTATGCAGTTACGTAACACATCTAACTGGCTGATAAATAGGTCAACCGAGCTAAACTGGGTCAGTTTTTGTGTCAAGTCCACGTCAAGATTTAGGCCTGGGCAGGGAATAGGTTCTCAGTTAACCGGATAAATGGATACACCCTTTTTTTTTTTTCAAAATTCGGATCACCGGATAGGAAACCCTTACTTAAGCGATTCATTTCCTCCCCTTGAGTCAATTCATTTAGGTTATTGGCAACTGTTGTTGTTTTCTTCTTTCGGCAATGTAAACAAAATATGTTACTCTACAAATTCTACTGTGGATTTTGGAATATTTCTCCCATGGAGATAAAGATACTTCTTTACCCCGATCATTTAGGGGGAAGAAAAAAAAAAAAGGGGGGGGGGGNNGGGGGGGGGGGGGAGCCCAAAATTTTTCACAAATCTCTTTAAAAAAACAGTCACCTCAAATTCTGATTTGATCCCCAGTTTATCATCAGGCTGATTTTGACTGCATGCTAATACATAGATACGCCTAACACACTTTATTGTTATAAGACTTAAACTGCACCTGAAACTTTAGAATTGGATGCTCCATCTAGATCACAGATCTTTTTACATATTTCTACACCCTGACACTGGCTGGCAGAGACCCCTCAAAAAGAGGATTTTATATATTAACGGATTAATTGAGTTGTACAAAATGACTGACTTCACCTTGGAACAGGTGCTTGAAATCTAAATTTCTGATTTCCACATACCAACCTAGACAAGTCTACTATACTATCAGATCGTTTCTTCCTTAGCTCTAATCCCACTCTTAATCTTAATCCAACCCTAAACCTAATCCTAAACTACAACCCTTAACCCATGAATCGTATGCAAGGTGTTTCACTGAGAGAGTACGTTTGGGTTAGCCGACTCGTTTCGGAAAGCGAGCGTGGCTCGTTTTCGCAAACTGGATTCATTGACCGGATTAGTCATGTGGACCGATTCAGTGGACTCCTATCAGAGTAATCGATTATTCATCATATTTAAGAACAAGCTTACTTACTCATGCTCCTACCAGAGACACCTGTTCACAAGTCTGGAAGTCCAAGCCACTGTGGGAAATTCCAGGCAGGTGATAGTTGAACACCATTATAAAGAACACGCTTGTAAAGAACTGATGAAAACAAAGAACAATTTTAGGAATGCCTCGAATGCCTTGTTAAAAGTGACAGGATTATTGGATAAAAGGTACTTCTGGTATGAAGAACTAGCTACGAATCGTCAAAGCTCATTTCACTTTTGCCCGAGTCTTTTTTTTTTTCGTTGAGGTTTTGAGAAATTAAGCGCTGTCAACCTATTGCTCAAGGCAAAACAATGAGACAGATGTGATTTTAGTTTGTAACACTGGGATATAATAGCGAGTGAAAACTCTACATTTGTTTAAATAGGAAAAAGAAGAGAAATGGAGGATCAAAGTATTAAACTCAGTATACTATAAACAATTCAAATCATCCCAAACAAAGTAAACTGACTTAAACAAATGTGGAAATGTGTGACGAAAAGTATTTACCTCGGGCCTGTTCTTTATATCAACGTTCTATTGTATTAATTATAGTATAGTGGACTCCGCTTGTCCCAGTCCGCTTAATAGCAAATTTTGTTTCTGCTTAATCTCAACATCATTCAGATTACAGATAAAATAAATTGTAATGTCTACCTGATAATCGCAGCTCCTTTCAAACAGCAACTTTCTACGTGATCTCGAGGTGTTGGAAATGAACTCCCTTAATGTATGGAAAAATGTGAGCCGTTGCTATTAAGCGCATGCGCGATTTTTTTTTTTTTTTGGGGGGGGNGGGGGGGGGGGGGGGGAGGTGAATAGGGAGGCGGGAGAGGAGAGTGATATGGGGAAAGAGGAGGGATAAATGGTGTTTAGTGATTCTTAATATTCATTACAGAAAACAATTACAAGAAGTACGTGCATGTTATGTGCTATTATGCGAAAAGTCGGCTTCGACACATTGTGATTAAACGGTGTATATCTAAACTGTGGGGTTGGGCCTTACACCAGGAGGTCACGAATCGGATCAGTTCATAAATGTCGAGTGTGTGACCTGTTTGAGGTCGTGAGTAGGCAGATCTGTTTTTGACATAGAATGGTAATGAATTCGAAGAACAGAACAGAACAGAACAGAACAGAACAGAACAGAGGATTTGCATGTGCACACGCCACGCTCTCCATTCCACCAATCAACGTGCGTAAATTCGGGGGGAGGGGGATGTCAGCTTGTTGAGTATGCACACGGTACACTCTTTTCTCCATCAATCAGTGTACGTTAATTCGTGTGTGTGTCCTTTTCTCGGCCTTGTTTATGAAACACAGGGTTACACATGCACACGGCACGCTATCTCTTCGACCAATCAGCGTGCATCAATTCGGAGGTGTGTCAGCTTCTCAATATTTGCCGGACTTCCGGAGTTTGACCCCTGTCTTTAACCACCATGATCAGCCCTTTGGAGAGTCGTATAATATTGCCCTTAAATCATCATGCATAAACCTAAATCTGAACTTAAAGCATACTTAGGCTGTCTGTCATTGGCACTGTGAATATTTGACTGTTTGACTTCCTTCATGGGCAATATCATAGACCACTCCGGCTTAAAGTTTGGTTCAGGGTTAGGGGTGGGATTAAAGAAGAGAAAGTATAGATGTGAAGATTCCTAGACAGTGATAATGTCTAAGGACTGCACCAACTTCGTTTTCTCTTCACCTCAAACTCTAAACCAAGCTCTAGATAGGAGTGTCTTAAATACTTTACGAAATTTTACAACAATCTCTTTCTTTCTTTCTTTCTTTCTTTCTTTCTTTCTTTCTTTCTTTCTTTCTTTCTTTCTCTGTTTTGTTTTTTTTCTCTCTCCTACTCTTTCTATGTCTCTCTCTCTCTCTTTCGAAACTGATCGAAATTCTCAAAAAATCATCCAACCAACCAACCAACCAACCAACCAACCAACCAATCAACCAACCAACCAACCAACCAACCTACCAGCCAACCAGCCAAGCAAGCAACCAACCAAGCAACCGACCGACCGACCAACCAACCAACCAACCAACCAACCAACCAACCAACCAACCAGCCAGCCGATCGACTGACCAAACAAACAAACAAACAAACAAACAAACAAACAAACAAACAAACAACAAACAAACAAGCAAGCAAACAAACAAACTAACAACCAAACTAAGAAACAAACAAACAAGGGTGGTTCTGATGATGCCTATTAGTATTAATCTTAAAAATGTCCAGACATGATAATACACATAATATTACACATATTAATATTATTCAAATCAAATACAATATCCAGCTTAGATTACAGAAGAAATGAGTAAAATCAAGATAATCAAAACTATCAAAACACGTTACTAATACATTCGGTAAATACAACACCACACAGACACTCTAACTAATGATGATATGAGAAAATAAAAGACAGGAAAAGAAAAACAGCCGCCGAAGAGCTACCATTCATGTGTGTAGTGACAATCCGTGAGAGCATGAAGAAATATTAGGATAAGATAAAATTTAGACAACAGCCCCAGAAAATCGAATTCATAAACAGATAGTAATTTTGTTGTAAAAGTAAATAAACAAAAAAAAAAAAGAAAGAAAGAATGGGGGGGGGAGAAAGAAAGAAAGAAAGAAAGAAAGAAAGAAAGAAAGAAAGAAAGAAAGAAAGAATAAGCAATCAACCAATGAGACAAAGGGCTTTTAAGAATATAATTTAAATACAGCCTGCAAACTGATTCCACTATCTACAAGATACAGCCTTGAAAGTTTAAAAAGAAAAGCAGTAGATCTATCTTTTTTTTTCTGAATTCTTTGCAGGAAACGTTTACACCAAAAAATTTCACCAGTTCAACTGAGTAAACTTCATTCAAAAGAAAGTTGTTTGGTCTAAACATTGTCAACGCCCGATAAAAAATGTGACGAGAAGGTGTGGAATCCTAGTAAGTATTTCTGTTTGATGAATTACTGATCCCAGCCGAGATTTCGACCGAAAAGAACTCATTGCAAAGCACTGCCGAACAATGCGTTCTTCGGTCTTTAGCAATTAAAAAAAAAATAATGTTAAACTCAAATATGAGCAGAGAATGTGCACATAGACGCAAAAGAACACCTCGAATACTTTCTGTGCTTTTGTAGTGAAGTCTACAATGAGCTGTACTCAGCGCGTATACCGACATAATATCTGATGCGCGCTGAAAGTGAAACAAAGTCAGACGATGTGCTTGCGTTTTATAGTTAACCCTCTCTTTCCTCTTCTTTAGTTAGCTTTTAGTATAGAGTGTGTGCTCCGCGCGTCTTACAATTATAATTACAAGGTGTGTCAGGCTTCGCGGTTCTGTATGAGTGCTCCCTCTTGCCTGTATGTAACCGGGTGGCAAGATAAATATAGTCTTCTTATTATTAAGGAGGAGGAGGAATGTGAGCTCGGTCTGACAACTTTTTATTTAGAAGCTCTTACACATTGTCTAGGGAAGTGTGTCACTAGGCACTTTACAAATTAACTCTGAAGGACTAACTTTGAGAAGAAGGGCCGAAAAAAAAACACCTGCATTAGAAAATTTCATGTCCCTCTCGGGAATCGAACCCAGAGTCTCTCAGGTTGCGAGTCTAATTGTGCTACCACTACACCACAGGAACGCTAACATCACAGCAATTAAATTCTTAAATACCTCCTGCCTGAATATTGTTCCCTAACTTTCACGTGTGAGCCTAGTGACCCTAATATACTTCCTGACTTCTCACAAATATTCATATGTACACACTATGAAATGAGATTTATATTTTCTGTCAAATAGGGAACTCTCGTTAGTGTTTCTTTTTGATGGACTGATCCAAGCCGAGGTTTAGACCAAAACATTCACTGCGAAGTTCCACCGAGCAAGAAATGCTTCAATCTTCACGGAATGGGATTAGTTTATCAAACAAAAACATTGATAAGAGTTGCCTTTCTCATTTAGTAATACATAAAGAAATTATATTATATTTATATAGATCTACAGTAGATTTTGTCTGCTCCTCACAGTTTTTTTGGTACTGGAAATGAGCTTTACATCCCTTGAATACTACTCGCCAGTCACTCTATCTGTGCAAATCATGTATGCAGCTTTGTAGCTCCATAAGGTACTATTCTTGAAGCATGAAAATCGGGTATTCCCACTGACTTTATCCTTTCATATCCTCGTGAGCTTTTCTCCTTGAGTCGCTTCTACACACCCCCCAGGAGCATGTTTTGTTGACCATCGTTCCGATTCAAACACTAGGCTTAGGCCTGATTGCCGGTATTGGCTGCCCCCCTTCTAAAAATAGACGCCGGTGGTTTCCCACAATGCGCTAATCGAGACAAGTCTATTCAGTAAAAACACATTGTGTGTGGGTATTCTCCCCTGACGACTTGAATGTAGAACGCGTTTTAGTGACGTAGTTGTCTAGACATGACGTAGTTTAACTGACGTGGGATGTGGAAATCCCTGTCAGTAATGCATGTCTTNTACATATGTACACACTATGAAATGAGATTTATATTTTCTGTCAAACAGGGAATTCTCGTTAGTGTTTCTTTTTGATGGACTGATCCAAGCCAAGATTTAGACCAAAACATTCATTGCGAAGTTCCGCCGAGCAAAAAGTGCTTCGATTTTCACGGAGTGGGATTAGTTTATCAAACAAAAACATTGATAAGAGTTGCCTTTCTCATTTAGTAATACGTAAAGAAATTATATTATATTTATATAGATCTACAGTAGATTTTGTCTGCTCCTCACAGTTTTTTTTTTAGGTACTGGAAATCAGCTTTATTTCCATTGAATACTACTCGCCAGTCACTCTATTTGTGCAAATCATGTATGCAGCTACTATTCTTGAAGGATGAAAATCGGGTATTTCCACTGACTTTATCCTTTACATATTCAGTAAAAACACATTGTGTGTGGGTATTCTCCCCTGACGACTTGAATGTAGAGCGCGTTTTAGTGACGTAGTTGTCTAGACATGACGTAGTTTAACTGACGTGGGATGTGGAAATCCCTGTCAGTAATGCATGTCTTGGTTAAGCCAGACATCTCACACTAAAAATAGCATGCTGACAACTGACTTAAGACACAGAGAAGAGAATGATCTTGCCTCTGAACAAAGTCTCTCGCGTTTTAAAGAACACAAACAAACAAGTAAATAAATAAATAATAAATTTAAAAAAGAATCATTAAAAAACATCTGCCAAAAACAAAAAACAAAATAAAAGGGATCCAAGTATCAATACTACTGGCAAAAATACTGGTATCGATATGTATATTCAAGACATCGGCTAGAAATAGCTTATATCCAACCTACTGATATGATGCACGTATCATAATATACTTATCTGATATGTAACCAACCATATACAAACAGAAGCTACATCACATTTTATCTGGGTCGTGTTCTCAAAGTGGGTCAAAGTCTTCACTGTATTGATGTTCCTATACTGTCATCCTAGAACTAAACGTTCATACACTCTTAATTTTTCGATGGTCGTCTCCTAATTTTCCAAAGATGGTGATTGTCATGTTCTTTATAATTTCTCTGTTGTTGGTGATTTCTTTGTTGTTGGTATTTTCCCGATTGTTTTGGCAGTTTCCCTATGTAGTTTTCCTATTGTTGGTAATGTTCCTGATGTTGGTAATTTCCCAGATGTTGTTTTTTTGTCCCCATTTATTTATAATTTTCCAGGTTTTGGTAGTTCCTAATTTATCAGTTGTTTCCCAGATGTCGGAAGTTTCCCAAATGTTGTTTCATTCCAACAGCCATCTTCACTGCTTAATGTAAGTGCCCAATGGCGCAGCATTATAGGGGCTCAGTAGGAACATGGGCATGTGAAAGCACATGTCATTTTTTTTATTTTTTGAGGTGCGGGGGTTAAGTAGGACTATACAATCACGGGAGGACAATTGGTGCTCTGTGGTTGGCATTTGAGAGCCAAGAGTTTTGGACGAAGGGTAGGAGGTGCACACAGAGCTCAAAACCCTTCCCATACCTACGCCCCCGGCGTGACAGAAAGGTCTGCAGTCAGTACAAAAAATATGCAGGCTTGCCTCGAGCCCAAACCGCTCGATCGTTCGTAGGCTTTTGGGGACCCGCAACATCTTCGTCTTTGGATCTTCATGGATGATTTCGTTCGGAATCCAACGTTAGCCCTCGATGAGCCTCTTTGTAGCTTACAGAGCCGAGTCGATTTCTAGGCAGCGGGCATTGCCCAAACATAGTAGAGTACAGCGGCCCACAGTGGCTCCATCACTTCACCGGCCAGTAGCCATGGCGCGCGCTTGCTGACGTCATACAGGTCACCCAATCGTCTCAGAACTTTCCCAGCCTCAAGATGGTGGCGGGAGACCAGACGGCAGCCATAAGTTGGCCAGACGGGATGATCTTTGGCATCCATGGCGCACATTCTCACAACAAACTGAAACGACAGAAGATTCAGTGAGTGCAAATTATACATATGTGGACTGGTTCGTTCTTTCTTTCTTTTTTTCTTTCTTTCTTTCTTTCTTTCTTTCTTTCTTTCTTTCTTTTTCTTTCTTTCTTTCTTTATTTCTTTTTTTCTTTCTTTCTTTCTTTCTTTCTTTCTTTCTTTCTTTCTTTCTTTCTCTTTCTTTCTTTCTTTCTTTCTTTCAAAATGAGGGCGAAGAAGGAGGGGAGGGGAAGGTGTAGCTATGCTGCTTGTGATTGCGACAGACAGAGACAGACAGACAGACAGACAGATAGACAGACAGACAAACAAACAGACAGACCGGCAGGTAGGCAACAGGCAGGCAACAGGCAAACAGACAGACAGACAGACAGACAGACAGATATATACATAAACAGAAAAAAATATATACATACATACATACAAACATACATACATACAGATCTCAATAACTTTATTGAACATGCTGTTTAGATTACAATCACGAATCCATTCGCGAGAGTACACCGCGTTACAATATAATATTGCCAGCTTTCACCTTTCGATGGACATTCGCCTGCGCCAGATCCGAAACGAACCGATTATGGCCCTTATACTGAGATAGCCACACAGTCTTTTGGCTTCTCTGTTCGTTAACCCAAGGAGTTTTAGTCCAGTCACTGTTTTTTTTGTGTACTGTTCCCAGGGATCCTATGATTAACACAATGATTTTGCAGTTGTATCCCTTGATGGTGGCATAGTGGTAGATATTTCATAAATTTTTCCCGAAAGCAGAGGTCCAGAAAACAGTCAAAAGGGACCGAAACCTCGACTATGAATGCTTGCTTGTTCTTATGGTCGAGAATGCAGATGTCCGGCTTATTGGGTATGTTTTCAGTTGTCATAATGTCAGTTGTTTCCGCTTTAATCTCCTCTGAAGCATGTCACATACATACATACATACATACATACATACATACATACATACATACATACATACATACATACATACATACATACATAAAGACAGACAGACAGACAGACAGACAGTCAGACAGACAGACAGACAGACGGACAGGCAGATGTACAGACAGGCAGAAAAACTCAAAACAGACAGACAGACAGACAGACAGACAGACAGACAGACAGACAGACAGACTTATCATGCCTACTGCTTACCTTATAAACTATACAGTCCCCGACTAATATAGTGAACACTGTGCTTGTCAAGTCTGAAGAACGTTTGAACGTTAGGCTGTGGTGAAGGTCCTTTTTCTTGTCCTGACCAAGATCACAACGACGAATTTGAGTCACACGTTTCGATACAGTTTTAAGTTTAGTCTTCTTCCTCTACTAATTTGCCAGTAAAACCTGAACAGAGTTGTTAAAAATTTGGTTTTGAAATATATTCCCAACGAGTGCTAACAGCTATGAACAAATTAAAGATGTGGTGTATATCCAACACCTGGTATGTCTTTCGGTCAAGGTGAGGACACGATCAATCAGCTCGTTAGAGAGAGGTACAGTTGTATTAGCCGCTTGCGATATAGATCAACACTTCACTGAGTATGTGAGGTTAACATGGCGGTGTGGCAAAGCATGTTCCTTAAATAGAAATACCAGGATGTATATGAATATATGTCTATTTCGGACTGCTGATACATTGAAAAGCCCACTGATATCCTGGAAAACGCAAGCGCCGCATTTCAAGCATATTAAGTCATCAATATATTAGTCAGTCGGATAACACCAAATTAAAGGAAGTTCCCGATATCATTTGTTTGTCTCGTTACTGTTATTGTTGGTAGTGGTGATTTTTATTTCACTAGGTGTTTAACATACAGGAATTATCACATTTGATCAGAAAATTCGTGATATTTTATAGATCTAATGTCTTCACTGTGATCTGAATATTTTAAATATTATAAAAATGCAGCTTCTTAATTCTTAATATCCCGGGTTTGGACGAAATCTTGTTTACAAAAAATCCTTGTATCAAGTGGTGATGGTGATGGTGATGGTGATGGTGATGGTGTTGTTGTTAAAAATGTTGTTTTTGGTATTGTTGTTGCTGCTTTTGCTGATGGTGATGGTAATGGTGTTTTTCTGAATGATACTGTTGTTGTTATTGGCGGTGGTGGTGGTGGCAGTGATAGTGTTATTAATAATGTTACTGTTTTTGGTGTTGTTGTTGTTGTTGGTGGTGGTGGTGGTGATGATGAGATAGGTGATGATGTTGTTACTAATGATGTAGTTGTTTTTAGTGGTCGTGGTGTTGCTATTGGTGATGGTGGTGTTAAAATGATGTTGCTGTCGTTGTTGTTGTCGTTGTCGACGGTGATGATGGTGATTTTATTGTTGTTAATGGCGTCTCTGTGTTGGTGGTGTGTTGGTAGTGGTGGTGGTGGTGGTGTTGTTACTATTAACCTTGCTTTTCTCCTACTCAATGACTCCCCCAAGCAGGATTTTCTGACTCAAGCCGAAACCTGTTCTGGACCCCAAGCCGGAAAATCCTGCTCACTATTTAACAATATAATCTTCGAAAGCACGAAAAGCCGAAGGTATGAAAACTTCTGCGCATGCGTGAGTTTATTCTCGACAACTTCCTCCCACGAGATTCGATTTTTTTAAAAAAAAGTTATAATCTTTTTAGTAAAGTGCATGCTGAATTTTTTTGTGATTCCGAAAACAGCTTGAATCCAAAGGGGAGTCACTGAGTTAAACAGATGATCTTTATCACAGAATGAAAAGGTAGTTTTAATCTATGAAGTTTCTACCATTATACTACATAACATTTGTCACAAATTCAAAACAGGCCCGTAGGCCTATATATACGACAAAAATATCCTTCGTCCTCCGTAGGCCAGCTGTAGGAGTTATTCCTTCTCTAAATAATTTCAGGTAAAGAGGAGTAAAGTGATAGATATCACAATATTGTTTTTGGTAAAAGTTTGTGGTTTTTTTTTTATTTTGGGGGCGAGGGGGGCAATTTAAAGAGCGCAGAGGGCAAGAGAGAGAAACAGAGGGCGAGAAAGTGAGAGGGGGGAACAGAGAGAGAGAGATAGAGGGACACAGAGAGAGAGAGAGAGAGAGAGAGAGAGAGAGAGAGAGAGAGAGAGAGAGAAGGAGAGAGAAGGGGATCAGAGAACGGGAAAGAGCCAAGAGTTAGAATATGACGTAATAAAAGAAAATATGGAAAAAGGAAGGAAAGAAAAAGAACTCTTGAGTTGGGGGATGGGGTGATTTCATGAGTGAGTGATTTCATGAGTGAGTGATTTCATGAGTGAGTGAGTGAGTGAATGAGTGAGTGAGTGAGTGAGTGAGTGAGTGAGTGAGTGAGTGAGTGAGTGAGTGAACGAGAAAGAAAGAGAGAGAGAGAAAGAGAGAGAGAGAGAGAGAGAGAGAATTTAGGCAGCGTGGTGGGTTTACATCTCCCCTAAGCGCTACGTATACTGCCACTACTATCACTACCTACCAGACTGAATCCTCTAGTGCCGCCTTTGACCTTCCAGTCTCACATCAGATCTACTGTCTTCTACCAAAATGGCTTCCACTGGTTTCCTGCCAAACTCACTGTGGTTTGTTTTGTTGTTTTGTTTTTTTTGCTATCCCTGTGATGTACATATAAATAATGATCTCCCGATATAGTATTTTCGTATTTTCGCAAAACTCTGAATGTCCTTAATATACGAGGTAGATTGGTAATACTGTACTCTGGAGGTGAGACGGCAATTAAACATAAGCTTTTTCGTCAGCAGACGATGACGTTGGACATTTGTTTTTTTCCTCACAGAGCAGAAGAGCATTTTTAAAAATATTTTGTTAATATAATAATGATAATAAATAAATAAATAAATAAAAAATAGATGAATAAATGAATAAAAATGTAAATAATGATGATGATGATAATAATGATGATGATAATAACGATAAAGTTCATTTATAAAGCATCGAATGCCTGTTGAAGGCGCTTTACCAAAACCATTCATTCTCTCTGTCTTCTTAACATAGAAACTTGCAAGCAGGATGACGTACTCGGTAACATTTAGGCAGTCTACCTTCTCAAAGAGTCATTTAGTAGTCAACTTTAGTCACCTACATGTGTCATATTTCTTAACAAAGAGATATTTTATTGTACACATGACGCCGAGTCAAGCACTAAAAATCTTTCTTTGAATTTCATATATCGTTTGGAATGTTACTGGTTAGAAGTATCCAGTTTTAAAAAAATAGGGAAACTATGACTTTTGTTAATCCCGTGAAAAAATTATTTACAGTGTTGTACATCTCATTCCACACCCTCAGAAAACCTAGTGGAAACATCACCAGGCAATCACTGCAATGGAACCCACAAGGAACACGAGGCAGGGGTAGGCCACGGGAGACATGGAAACGATGCACGGAAAGGGTCATGCGAGAAATGAAGCTCACTTGGAACGAGCTTGGAAAGATGGCCCAAGACAGGGAAAGATGGAATTCGCTTGTACGTGGCCTATACCCTGCTAGGGGTGAAAGGCATTGATGATAATGATGATATCTCATTCACGATACAAACACATGAAATTGTACACTTCTTACATGTAAAGACATAATTTTACAAATAAAACACTAAACACATAACAAAGCAATTGCTGGTCACCCGCATTCCCTGCTTCCATCATCCCTCCCCCCCCCCCCCCNCCCCAAAACCAGCTCTTAAGCCAGGTACTCATTTACACTTGAGTCGGGTTGGAGAAGGGAAGTGACGTGTCTTTCCCATGGACACCACAAGTCGAACGCACAAACCTTAGACTTGACAGTCTTCAGTTTCTGAGTACGACCCAGAAAACTACTCTGATACGTTGCCTTCCGAGAGTGTGAGTGGCTCACTGTTATCTCCCTGTTCCTACGGTCTGGCAGTATGTTACCCATTTGGGCTATCACATGGATTTAACGTAGGACTCGCCCACGACCAATATCATATGGGTCGCCATGAAGGCCGAAATCTTTCCGGAAACACACAACACACCTTGTCACCTTGTTGCATCGTGTGCGTGTGATTACCAGGTAAAGTGGGAAAACCCGCACGGGTGACAAAGAAATGACCATAGGCATTGTGTGTGGTATCAGGTCATGAACTGCAGTTCTAGTACTATACTGTCCTTTGGACAGATTGCCTAGAATTGCATGCAGAGTAATGCCTTGACCTGCGATTTGTGGGAAATGCAGTCTTTATTTTGTCCAAAATTATCAAAGTCTGCAGGATTTTTCCAATGGGGTTGCTGTCCACCATAAGTGCGGGCCTGTTGCCATCGACAAGGACAGTGGTTTTGCAGCCCCTTTTCACTCAACCTAGGTTATTTCAGAAGTTCACTGCTTAAGTTATGTTTTAAACCACATTTTATTTGAGCACAGTGAGTACTGAAAATTAATAAAGAAGTTCTGGCCCATGTTGGAAGGCTATAGAGTAGCTGTAGAGAAAATTGTTTATTGGAATAAAGAGGTATTTTTTAATAGGCACGTGTAACTTGTAGTGTTGTAGTGTTGCTAATTATTGTGACCACTGTCAATGCTCTTAGTTCACACATGAACGATATAACTCATATTACGAAAAGCTCAAGCTTATGGTATGAAGATGTTAAAAGTACCTGGCATAAAGGTATGTAATTTGAATAAGTCCCTATAACTATTAAGTCAGAAAATTGGCCATAGGAAGGGGAGGAAAGGGTTGGATTTAAATTTCAAAAGCTTACATCGATGCAGATATACTGTACTTCTGTAGACTCGGAATAGGTGGGCTTTTGCCGCTCGGGTATAAACCTGTGTGGTTGTTGCTGGGTGGCCCATTGGTGAGTAAAGTTACCATGTTTACTATGTGACAAGGCCTTAAATGTTAGGTAGCCGGTTTCATTGCCGGTGTTCTCAAAATCTATTTGGTCTTGGGAGCATTTTGCTGTGTGTCAGAATTTGGAGAAACAGTTAAACAGTATGACTTTTTTTGTTTGTGTGAATATAATATATTGGCATGAGACCTTTTGATAAGTTAATAATAAGGGGTGTAAAACCTACAACCAACAGTGAAAAAAACAAAACGTTGCCATCTTCATACCTTAAATAACCATTTAGTAGGTAGATCTGATAAATCTCCCTTCCGGTCTTCCTCATCCGTTTTTGATGATTTTTTTTTCAAGGTGATTGGTTAAAAAACAGCACCAAACCTTAAGACTGACATCATGTTCAAAGTGGCGTTTAAATCTGCCCCAGATGTCGATAGGAGCTCTGTCTACGAAATAAATATTATGGCAAGCAGTGAAGTTGTGCCCCTAATCAACTATCTGACACTCATTTTAAATAAATTTTAATTTACCATACCATCAGCTCAAAAAGTACAGGTCATGGTCGTTAATCGTTGTATTTTAAAAAATATGACACCACGTGAAAATTACAGCTGCACATTCTTTGTTTTCATAGCAGTATATGGCCCATGTAGCTTCCACATACACATCAGGTTTTATCTGATAATTTTATAACAGCGATTTAATAATCTTGCCAACCTAGTGCTGATAAACGAGAACGCTGACAATCAAGGACGATAAAAATTATTTTTCAGATATCCGAGGATAGCCTATGTGATTTAATAAAACCTGTTCAGTGGCGTCCCTCCTGCAAACGGCGCCTGAGACATGTGCCATACCTGCCATGCCCTAGGAACGCCACTGAACTGGTTGATTTTTTCATGCGCCATACCACATGACCGGTTTTGAAAGGGGCGACGGGTGGGCTGTCTGTATGCTCATAAGTGTATGTGGGCTGTCTGTATGATTATAAGTGTATATGAGCTGTCTGTATGGTTACAAGTGTATGTGGGCTGTCTGTATGATTATAAGTGTATGTGGGCAGTCTGTATGATTATAAGTGTATGTGGGCTGTCTGTATGATTATAAGTGTATGTGGGCTGTCTGTATGATTATAAGTGTATGCGAGCTGTCTGTATGATTACAAGTGTATGCGGGCTGTCTGTATGATTATAAGTGTATGCGGGCTGTCTGTATGATTATAAGTGTTTGTGGGCTGTCTGTATGATTATAAGTGTATGTGGGCTGTCTGTATGATTATAAGTGTATGTGGGCAGCATGAGAGTACCTGTCAGATCTCGCAATATGTAATTTTGAGCTGGGGCCTTAAAAAGTCGAATTTTGACTTCCTGAGCCAAATTGAAATTTGTGCGGAATCAAAAACTTCATTTATTTATCTTTCATTTCATGTAAATTTTATTAATGAAAATGAGGTTCAAATGTTTTTTATAGTGATTTTAATGAAGCATCCTTAGCTCAAAAGACTTGGTTAGAAAGAATTCAGTCTGAATTTTCTCAAAACTACATCAATAAAAATGATAAACATACAAATTTGTCCTATAACCTTGGAACTAATACAGATATATTGACCTCAAATGAAGTGCAAAATGTTTATAAATAAATGGGGATTAGTATTCTATCAATAACTTCAATTTCATATCTGCAAAGATGTGAAGATTTTTCCCATGCGCCCACATATATTATGTTATGCTAGCATACAATTGGTAGAAAGTGATATGGGGGAAAAAACCACATGACGGTGATAGAAATCCACCAATCAGCTCGTGAATTATTGTAGTTACCTACGTTATCTCATATCTACTTTACTGTAACATTCTAGATAACAACAGGATCTAGGCTATGACCTCGGAACACTCTGTACTGCGCAGTGCAGCCTGACTCAGTCAAGTTTCAACACCTGCCTTTGCTTATTAATTCAATTCGCTCGCAGTTGCTAATATTATCACACCCTACTTTCATAGGGAATATCCGCTTGCGTGGTTTTGCAAACACATTTTCGTCAGATAGGTAAAGTAGAGTCTGAGATAGAGCCATGATGACGTCATCCTGGAGATCTCCGAAAGTGTCATTCTACCATAATAGAACCACCGTATACTTCCTTTTTTTTTTCAGACGAAATGTCGGAAATTCTACTCTCGGACTTTAATTTTCCACTCATTACTACTCGCTTGATATACGAATGAAAATGGCCTTGATATCAGCTACCAAAAAAGGTAAACTAAGAAAGCGGCATTTGAAAAAAAAAAGTGTTTTCAAACAAACGGACCATTTTAGGCCATTTTGAAGACACAAGCTTCGTTATGGAAGGCACGCCCTAGACTAGGTTATGTGCTACAATAACAGCAGCAGTAATAGTACCACCACCACCACCACCACCACCAACAACAACAACAACAATAACAACAACAGCAACAACAACAACAACAACAACACAACAGAAATAAAACTACAACAATAGCAACAGCAACAATGCAACAACAACAGAATATCATCATCAACAACAACAACAACAACAACAACAACATAAAGAACAGTGCTATTATCATTACAACAACAGCAACAACACAACAATAATACAACTATACAGCGGCAACAAAAACAGGAACACAACATGAACAACATACCATCAATAACAACAACATCATCATCATCAACAACAACAACAACAACAACAACAACAACAACAACAACAACAACAACAACAACACAGCAATACAAAGATAACAAAATCAACAACAGCAACAATACAATAATAATAACAACAACAACAACAAAAATAACAACAACATTAATAACAACAAGAGCAGCAATAATAGTAACATAACAACAGCAACACAACAACAACAACAAAACAACAACAACAACAACAATGCAGCAACAATATCACACCGCCACTAACAACAACACAGCAACAGGAATAGCGGCAGCGGTAGTAGCATCATTAGCTAAGTTGAGAAAGTCCAGTATGTGACAGTAAATCTACTGTATCATGACGGGGTCATTGACTGCCAAATATTGTGACATTCTCATGATTTTTGCAGTATATCAAAATTATTTAATAAGGAATGAGTAACGCAGGTCTTGATCTGTTCGTTTCTTTTTCGTACAAAGAGACTATCTCACTGAGAAGGGGAAACCCCGGTGACTTACTATCAGCATCGTGCTGGGTAGCACATATATCGTGGGCAATAATCATTGTTTCCGATTATCCTTACTCTCGATTCGTAGTAATTCTGTTTCAGTATCGGAAATTCAAGCTGTAGAGATTTCGATGCAAATTTCGATACCATTGGTATAATCGGCTACTGTTTGCTTTTTGCCATAACCAGTATTTTTTTCCCATTTCTGCGAAGGTACATCGTTTCACGTCTTGCCTCGCCTAATCCGGCTACATGGTCTGGTATCGAAAGATATCGGAAATAATATCGAGAATGTCTCAAGTATCGTAAATTTCAAAATAAAAAATATCAAAATGCCAACGAGTATGAAGTATCAGAATCGAAATGGAATCTGAATTTACACTTCAATAACTAAAGCTCGAAGGCTGAGTATCGCCATAGATAAAACTTCGGATACCGGGTCGTCACGATTGCAGGGTAAATAGAGCGTGGAATATCGAGGTCTTGTTACAATACAGTAAATCCCAAGACGATTTTCCCATGACCATGGCTCACAACCGCCCTTCACACGAGGAAACTTCGAATAAGTATGTGTGTGTGTGTGTGTGTGTGTGTGTGTGAGAGTGTTGTCGCGTGCGTGCGTGCGTGCGTGCGTGCGTATGTGCGAATTTTCAATGTTCTCTTGCCAGTGACAATTCAAAAAGTGTTAGATAAGTTCATTTTCTCCCCTCATTGGCACTCTACTTTGTTGTCTTTGTTGTGTGGTGGAAATGATATTGTACTTCCACTTTTGTCACAAAGTGAGCTTCCAGCGAATTATTTGCAGTGTCCGGCTAAATTCTAAGAATGTCATGAAGGATACCAGGAATAGATTGACATAAAGAATATTTTCAGATGCAGATCTTGTATTTATCATGGATTTTGTACAGTGATAATATTAGTGCGGTCTGTAAGTCTCGTATCCAAACTGACGGGACTTCACACTATTATCATCCCAGCAGGCCAGGTCACTCAATGACTTTCTCAGCTCATTGTGGAGTATACAGTGCTACTGCCATTTGAAGGCTCTGGTCATAATTATTATAGTGACAAGATTTCGTTTCGCAAATTATGGACCTCAAAAGGTTTTCTTCAGCCACATTCTTGTTTATCTACTGCTCTGGTAGATCTTATAGTGCATTGGTGCTGAATGCACCTTTAGTAACATTCAACACGTAGAGTATATGTGATTCTCACGATATTGAGAGATCCCATCGTTAATGCGCAAGTTCTTATTTATCAGGAATTTCCCGTTGTATCTTCCCTGGCAAGCGTCACTTCCTCCATCATGGCGAGAGCCTAGACATAATATATCATTAGCTGAGGTATGTCGGGAAGTAGGGGAGGACAGGGGATACCAAACGTTTGCTGGACATTAATCTTGACTGTATGTGTCTCCCTCTTCCTCCCCTTTCCCTCACTTCCCTACCTCTTCCCCCCTACATAACAACAGCGTGCTGAAGTTACCGCCCATGAATTCTTCAGCATAGGCAAATTTTGATGACGTCATCCGCTAGCGAAATTTTACTTCTTTCCCGGACCGATATTATTATTACTAATAGTCGTATAAAGATCGGGCATTTTCTAAAACATTTTTGTCTTAATTTAGAGATTCCAAACAGCAAAGTTCGAAGGCCGTCATGGTAACCGATGTATCTTTCTGTACCCTCAAGCCAAATTTGAAGTCTGTGGTTGTGGTAGTTTTCCCGTAAAAGTGACACAATTGACACAATCATGTGCTTCGAACTTGCCAAATATATGTTATCTATCTATTATTATAGATACTACTATAAAACCATAGTTATTATAGGGTATCTCTATGGGCGAGAGTTAGAATGGCATCAAACTAAAGAGAGGAACTAACCTACATGACTGACCGTAGTTCCAATACACATGGTGTTTTGTTGTTGTTTTTTTTTATAGTGCTGAGTCGAATTGCCCTTGCCTTTGGTTCGTTTGTTCGTACATTTCATCACAGTCATAGGTGGCTCGTTCATGTCATCTGAGTGAGTCAGTGAGTTTTTGGTGGTTTTTTTTTTAAGGAGAGTAAAAAAATTGTATTTAGACAAAGCAAGAAACAGTGCCAATCTCAAGCGTTCATATATTTTTTTTTTGAACCAGTTACTTTGTGACTTACTTTATCTGTGACATTTGATAATGTATAATCTTGTAGGAAACGCAAATTAGCCCAGTTTGCGAATTGCTTATTTTTCGAGACAGACATTCTGCCTAAGTCTGTGACGACTTGATTTATTCGTTTAGCTAGACAGTCTTTAGGCTACACCGTGAACTCAAACTAGTGCCAACATTCAATCACCTAAAGAAAATCACAACATAATGGCACGATTATAAAAACATTTCAAGTGAGATCGATAACCAAGCGATTTAGCAAGAATAACGGGTTTTCCCGAAGGTGAAACAAATCTGAATCAGAATCGATCTAGGACCATTGCACAAAGCCGTCTAACCTTGCACGCTGGCGTTATTTACGGGAAATCCCCCAAAAACATCGGTGATGTTTCCTGTCGTCACCGTCAGACTACAAAGATAAACAACACTGTGCATACGGTCCCTAACACAGATAGTCTTTCTCTGGAGAAAACCAGTCAGACCTAAGATTGTAAAGTTGAGCGAACTGCTTAATGTTGCTGACTCAGCAAGCAAAATCCCGCCGCTCGGTCGTTAGACTGGTTAGGTGAGGGCATTTAGGGGTTAAAAACAGTGAAGACATGCGCAGTCAATCAAGACAGTCACGTGACAAGCCTATGGCTGCGTGCCACGCTGACGGAGGCAAAAATAACATTGGTGTCAATTTCACCTGATTCTATCAATCTATCGACATTAGGATTTCCCGTGTTTTGTAAGGAAAAACTCCCATGAACGGTGCTAACTCACTGGCTTAGATATTTTCAGAAAAAGATAAGGCAATCCACAATGACTTCGCGAACCACACATAAAGACCAGCAGGTGTTAATAATCACAAATTATTAAAATTAGTATTATTATTTTGTCTCACTTCGTACAGTTCCATTAATATTAGCACTTGACTGTCTTCGGATATCTCCAAACTATTGAACAGTCTAGACTAGAGTTTATGAACAACTGTCTATGCGATTTTATTTTCACGACGATCTAATTTTCCAGAATTTCGCGAGCTGAGCTTCACTCGCAAAAATCACTTCCCGAGGAAAAAAAAAATGTTCCGTTCAAACATTTTGGAAGTATTATATATGTAGGAGACAGTAACTCTCATGGGAAACGCACATGATTTTATTTTAGTTACATCCCTTCGATATTTGGGTATTATCGGTTTTAGTATGTTTTCTCTCAAAATGAAGAGGGATTGTCAAATCTGTTTTATCGACAGTTCTGTTTTATCGACAGGTCTGTAATGTCAGTTTGGATTACTTTAGAAATTTTCAGCCTTTTCGTTCTTTGGGATTCTCCAAAATTCAATCCTCGTGAAAAGCCATTTCTGACTTTCCGCGAAAAAAACTTAGTTCCTAGCGGAAAAGCCTATTCCAACTTTTGCAAAAATTTAAAATCTTACCCCCAAAAATGTATGCACTAATCACAGCCATGACGCAAAACTGTCATTAAAAAGATACTGAATCGTCTGTGAAGAACTGTCATCTGGAAGGAGATTAACCGGCCGTTGTGAGATCACAAAGTGNCACAAAGCGTCCCCCCGCCCCCAACATTAAATCGTTTCACAACCAGCCTCATAGGGAGTCCGGGGGTGTATGGGAATGACATTTGTCGATTACTCAGTGAGTAGTGTATGCCGAGTATCGTTTTACAATTCACATGTACGAGTAACATGTAAACAAAAGAGGTACACTAAAAGAGGAATTGATAATATTGAAGCTGGGGAAGATGTTTTACACTGGCATCCCCCTTGACCGGGGGGACACTTTGTGATATCACAGAATGACGGGGGGGGGGGGGGG